>JZKD02S1492280.1:49828-106655 GCA_000966675.3 Picea glauca
CAACATTATACAACATATGGACAGTAAAAGTAAAGAGCATCAATCACACATAAGGTATACACAGAGACAGATTTTCACGAGGAAACCCATAAAGGGAGAAAACCTCTTCTTCTTCTTCGAAATGATAGGTTGTCTTTTAAGTTCTGTACATCATCTATAATTGAGCACCAACTCAATGTGAGGCAGCTGCCTCTGTTTTACAAGCTATAACTTGTTTGAGAGCAGCGACTCTCTTGTTTCTCTAGCACCCACTAGAAGGAAGAACCAACTCCCTTAATGTTCCAGCACCAACTGGATGGAAGCACCAACTTCCAGTTACACAGGCTCCAACCTGTATAACAGAGAACACTTGTTCTCCCCTGCACCACCCTACCACCCTAGTTTCTCTGGCTGCAACCAGATGGAAGCTACAACTCCCTGTGTTCAAGCTCTCACTTGAACCTCTGAGGACAACAGTCCTCCTTAGCACCTCCCAACCACCCTGGAATATGAATGAATAAATATATAGACAACTACACAGATAAATTGATTCTTACCACTTCTTCTCTGTTTTGTAAATCCAGTCTTCTTCTAACTATTCTGCAATTCTTCTCTTCCTTTGTCTGTTCTGCAATTCTTCTTTGCTTCAACTTGTTCTATCATTCTGCTTCATTTCAAATCTTTTCCTCATCTATTACTCTTCTTTGAGTTTTATATCACACTGTGCACATTTTTCAGTCTCACACTGCGCATATTTTCAGTCTCACACTGTGCATCCTATGATTTTCCCTTTCTTACAATTTAATTCATTTTTCATCCAGAACAACCAGCCTCGCGCAGTCTGTATCTTTTTCTTTTATGCACAACACCCACAGAAGTTACACTTCACATCTTCTTAGGCAGAAGAAAAAAAAAACCATCCGAGCAACTTAAACGCCAACCGATCAGGAATCATGAATCATTTTTGCTAACTGAGTCATAACTGATGAATTAACTGTGAGAGAGAACAATAGCCCTCCGATAATATTCAAGTTTATCTGCACTGTTGGATGAAATTTATTAATATTTCCTTTAAATTGGGTTTCGACATTTCGAAATTCCTGTGGCCAAGTGTCTTGACACTTGATGTCATGATCTCCAAAACTCTGATACAGAGTGTTTCTGCACTAGCTCCTTCCTCTATATGACCATGGCCATGACCAATCGCGTATGCATAAAGTGCTTTTCACGAATTCACATTTCGTGAATCTGGAGATGAGGCATCTCGACTCTCCAAGTCGCGATACACGAAACTACGAAATGGAGCTTATCTGAACTGACTCCTTCCCTTCTCGTGACCACCGACGGTGACCATAGGTTATGCCCAAAAGGTTCTTCATATTTCACAAGTTTATAAAATTCATCAAGTCTGATCGACAATTGAAATCTCCATAGATCTGACGGTCCAGATCTTATCGCGATCTCGCATCTTGCAAGTCTCCACACCATGCTCTGTTGACTCCAAGTCAGTGACTTGTCCTATGATTCGACGGTCCAAAAATGATCTTAATTCAATGGCTCAGATCATATCGCGATTTCGGCGTTCTTGTGGTTATGTTTCTTGCCTCTCCAAGTCGTGATTCGCGAAACTCTGAAATGGATTCAGATCAACGGTCCATATCACACCTTGATCTGACGGTTGCGATTAAATCGCGATTTCGGTGGTTATGTTTCTTGCCTCTCCAAGTCACGATAGGTGAAGCTCCGAGATGGAGCTAGATCAACGGTCCAAAACAAACCTCGTTATGACAGATACAATTAAATCGTGATTTTTCATATCACAATTTTAGTGGTTATGTTACTTGCCTCTCCAAGTCATGATAGGCGAAGCTCCGAGATGGAGTTGGATCAACGGTCCAGAACAAACCTCGATCTGACAGCTGCGATTAAATCACGATTTCACATATCGTGATTTTAGTGGTTATGTTACTTGCCTCTCCAAGTCACGATAGGCGAAGCTCGGAGATGGAGTTGGATCAATGGTCCAGAACAAACCTTCATCTGACAGCTGCAATTAAATCACAATTTCGCATATCGCAATTTCAGTGTTTATGTTACTTGCCTCTCCAAGTCGCGATAGGCGGAGCTCCGAGATGGATGTAGATCAACGGTCCAGAAGAACCCTCGACCTGACAGCTGTAATTAAATCGCGATTTCACATATCACGATTTTAGTGGTTATGTTTCTTGACTCTCCAAGTCACGATTCGTGAAACCCCGAAATGGCGTGGGATCAACAGTCCTGATCAACACTTGATATGATGGTCATCGAGAATTGTAAATGGGATCCAACGATCATAAATGTTTCTCCTCCCGAGCTTACTTTGTTCCGCTTACTTTGATCTTACCATCGATGATCTGCCAACAATCCTCTGCACTATCTCTTCTGAGCTTAATCGAATCTTCTTTGCAGCGTCTTCTCATAATGCCCATCTATTACATACTTTTTGTACTCATGCCATCTTCATTGTTGTACTTTCCATCAATGAAAAGCATTCACTGTCTGTTAAATATTTTCCAACACGTGTCTGGCCCTGTGCCAACAATCCCTAAATGGAAGGGTATCACACCACCTAGAGAGCCTATTCACATAGAATATTAATATATCCCTTTCCCATTCAAGAAGAATACGCTCATACTCTACCTTATGGTTTGAAGAGCTTTGATCCAACAACCGACCTTTGATTTTTCTCAGTGATCGACTATTCTGTTTATGGCAGCGACCCTAGCGACCAATCACTTCCTTTGCAGATTCGATTCTAAACCAATATTCCTCCTTGTCTCTCAGATTCGTTAACTTAGAGCTCTGATACCACTTGTTAGACAATATAATAATAAAAGATCATAAATAGAGCATAAACAATCAATAAATCGAGAACAACAATCACACAATCTAACAGAATGATTTATGTAGAATCCCAATAGGGATAAAAACCACAGGGAAATGTTAATCGATATTCTTATTATTCGAGGGAGAATTACAATATCCAAACACAAGCTTACAACCATCCTCTAACTCATCCCACACACCTCCTGCACTTCATTGCACACTTCACCTCTATGGATATGCTCGTATATATAACATCTATCAAACAGTTAAATGAACTGATTACAATATGATCCACCAAATTAGTTGGCATGTTTTCAACAAGGACACCATGTGTCTTACCATTATGAATCATTGTTGAAGGACAAGCTATACTACAATGCATATTCTAATGAGTTTTATGGTCTCATTAGGATTTGAAGCAACGTCGTCACTATATATTTTGGGTAAGGAGATTGTCTTACATATTGATCATTTTCCATTATTTTTTGTGAATTCTCAGTCCAAAATATAGGAACAATGACATCTTAAGTGAGCTTCATACCTCCAACTGTTTCACTTTATTATCAAATACAAAAAGGATAGTTCTGGTAAAGTTGTAGATCTCTCAAGCCATCCTCCAACATAGGTACATAAAATTCTGGGGGTACGTTGTGAAACATATGAGTCAATGAATGAATCTATGCTATAGATCCATTCTTTGGTTCAATTTGGCAAGCCATCTAGCATCTTACTGAGGTAAAAAAATTCCATTTTTAGATTATTCCCTTTACAATGCTTAGCTCTATAAACTGAATGAGTTGTGTGTTCCTACTATTCTTGATCTAATTCTCATTCGTGAAGCACATGCATATTCTTATGGAGGCCATTGTATCGCTCTGAAAACTTTCTAGAACCTCCAACGACACTTATATTGGCATACCATGCAATGTTATATTGAGACTTTGATTCAAAATTATCCCCTTTATAGGACCAACAAACCTGCTAACCGTAAATATGGTCTCTATCAACCAATTCCCATCCCCACATGGCCCTAGGCATCTCTCTATGGATTTTGTCAATGGATTACGTATGACTTTTCACAAAGATGATAGTGTTTTTAGGTCTATCAAGTTTCCAAAATGACCATCTTCATTCCCTATTCTAAGACCACGTTTTCATCTCAAACTATGAAATTGTTTTTCCTCCCATTTTGGTGTCCCTCTTAATATTGTCTCTGATCTTGATTCTTGGTTTCTCAACACATTTTGGAAGACCCTATGGCACTTTATGGGATATAGACTTAGCTTCTATATTCCTTCCACCCCAAGAAAATGGCCAAATTGAGGTGGTTAATCACATTCTCATTCATACACTCAGGATGTATTATGCTAAACACAAACAATGGGACATTTAATTGCTTGTTCAACAAGACAATTAAAATCGTATTGTTAATCATTCTAATGGTTTCTCGCCTTTGGAGGCATGCTATGGATATCAATGTCTCACTCCTTGAATCATATGGTTAATCATTCTATTGGTTTTCCTCCTTTGGAGGCATGCTATGGCTACCAATGTCTCACTCCTTATGAATTTCCAATTATTGTTCAGCCACCATCCTCTTCCTAGCAGACTAGTAGTTAAAGGAACAACACAATGCTTCAACCTTTGTTCAATAAGTAACCAAAATTCACGATCAAGTTGTTTCCACTCTATAGGCTTCTTAAGAGTGTTATAAGGATTTTCATGACCATCATTATGCCCCCTAGAAATTCTAGGTTGGCGATTGAGTGTGGTTACGACTACACAAATAAAGTTTCAAGGCCAACACCATCTTAAACTAAAACTTCTATACTACTACCCTTACACTATTATTCAAGAGATAATGATAATTCCTATCGTCTGGACTTGCATTATCAACTTAGCATTTATGATGTGTTCAATACCAACAATCTCGAATATTTTGAGCCTACTTTGTTTGATGATGAGGAAGTCACTATTTCACAGGGAATGTTTCTTTTTTTCAAAACACACAAGTCATAACTTATCAAACCATTTGGCGATCAAACCATATTTATAAAAAACATATATCGTTTAACTTAGGCAATAACCCATTTATTTCTTGTTACTACCTGTAAAATTTGGCAACAACACCATTCCATTAGTGTCACATGTGCATCACTAACAATAATTAACAAAAAAATCTCAGAGTAAAATATTTAGAGAAAAAACAAATTTTTTATATCAATTATAGGGAAGGGAAATTACAACAAAAATAAATGACAATAAAAAATATCATTAGAAATACATGAAAAAAAAATTCTACACACTAATAATATACAACATGATATAGCCACCTACATGTTGATAAAAATGAAAAAAAAAATGCAATTAACCTATTAAAATCAATTTCTTTTCGTACATAAATTTACATGATTTCAATTGAAAATTCATGGTTTTTCCAAGAGTGATTGCTATTAACTAATTATCCATATGTAGTTAATATTCCCTAAAATTTGGGATGCAAAATCTTTTAATTGGTGAAAATATTAAGAAAAATTATTGTATATTCATGAAATTTTTTTATGTTTAAGGGAAAAATATAAGTGTATGCATAACTATAATAATAAATTAGGCTCCAATTTTTTTTTTTATTTTAATGAAAATATGAAAAAATAACCTAAATTTCTTAAAAAAAAACAATATGATGAAATTTCACTAAAAAAACATTATTCACATCCTATTCATATTTCATAAGTTTGCACTCACTCCACTAGACAACACCATTATACTTCCTATTTGATTGGGCATAAGGTTAGCTTAGCTTCCATTTTAGTCCAGGTGGTTTCTAGAGCAATTGTTTGTGGGCACCTTTCATCTTCTGGAGAAAGTGGAGACACTTTCTGAGTTAAACAAGGAGGATATGATGTGTGGGGAAACTTTCTAACCTAAACATGGAGGATGTGATGTGATACACCAGTGCATATATTGAGGAGCACATCTCTCCATGAGGGAGCATATATTCACGACAACTTCAACCTATTCCTCTATAAATATTTCATAGTTATTTTAACTAAATAAATGTACATTGAGTAATAACTCTATACAATTTTTAGAATGTTTATTTTTTATGTGGTCGAAAACCCTAAAATTGTAATATTTACAAAATAATTCATCTTGAAGAATAGATTTTAATATTTTCTAGGTTCTCATAGTTTTGGAGTTTGTTATTTGCTCCAAATTGCTTTGAAAAAATTAAAATAAAATTAAAAACTTACTAAAGAACATATCAGAGTGAGTAGTAGATTTAATGGTTATAAAAACCAACACATTGCTCAACTAGGACCAAAACAAATATATTCAATGTTGCCCTCTATTTTTGTTGTCTCTGTGAAAATCAAAGATCAATTGTTACTTCACATGTGAAATGGAAATTTTCATCACCTCTTCGTGAAAGCCTTAGGACACATTACTACCTTGTTTTGGATATCTCAAGCAATGATTTGGCTACCATGAAATCTTAGTTATTGGCGCATTGTAATCATAGACTAGCTAAATGTAATGAACATTTGTTTGGTCTGAAACTTCGAATTAGAACTGATGTAATGAATTTGAAAGAACTACCTTATCATAACATTGGTTGCAAAAGCCTCAAAACAAAAGTAATGAACCAACTCAACTCTTGACCAATTTTATCTCACGTACATCCATATCCCAACACATACATCAATATGACCCATATCCCAACACATACAACAATATGACCCATATCCCAACACTAGGAACATTCATATCCCAACACATACATCAATAGAACCCATATCCCAACACTAGGACCAAAGCCAATGAAATTTACAAAAACTTTGGAATAAAAAATCCATTGAAAATAAACCCTATATCAAACTATAGGAAAACAATTTATTTCCTAGTTATCCAAGCCCATGATTGCAATATGTCCCCAAGGATATAACAAAGACATTAAAATGATCAATTGAAATGGGTGTTCATTCTCAAATGAAAAGTGGTGATAGAGATAGGATACTCGGCGTTCACTGTCACATGAAAAAGTAAAGATATAAGCAATCTTTTTAAAATGCCATTTATATCGTACTTTACTTTATTGTTCACAACAAACAAGTCATACATAGTATTGGAAAAAAAATTGTTTGAAGAAATAAATAAACTTTATTATCCACATTAAAGATTGAATTTAATGGACAAATTACCACATTAAAAAACTTATTCATCATAAAAATTAAATAAAATACTTAAAACTTTTAATAAATTGTTATGAACTTCAAATTTTACTAATAAATTGGATTTCAAATTCCAATCACTAAGATACAATTTATGTGGTACTTTATTAATCACATCAGATAAATGACACAGAGCAAAGAAAAGTAATTTGGACCAGTTTTATTGTCCAGATACACGAACTCAACAAAAAGGCAATTGATTTTATGGTCCATATACAGTAAGATGCCATTTATGTCGTATTCTTTGTTCACAAAAGTCATAGAGTACTAGAAAAAAAAATTCAAGTAAAAAAAATGATTTTATTGTCCACATAAACGAACTCAACCGAGTAAAAAAATTGAGTTTATTGTCCATGTACACAAACTCAATCAAGTAAAAAAAATCGAGTTTATTGTCCACGTACATGAACTGAACCAAGTAAAAAAATTGAGTTTATTATCCACATACATGAACTCAATCGAGTAAAATAATTGAGTTTATTGTCCACGTATATGAGCTCAACTGAGTAAAAAAATTGAGTTTATTGTCCACATACATGAACTCAACAAACATGGTTCATGTGAAGTGGAAGGAAGGGTAATCACGAAATTTGTTGTAATTCTACTCAAATCGATATGGAAGGTGATAAATCAAATCTTCTGCTACTCTGTTCCCTAGATCGATTTGGAATAGGATAGATAACATTCATCGCACAACCTGAGCATCGATATACAGGCATATACTATGTTTCATGAATCCCTGTTTCCAAATCCTGACATCAGAAAATGATGGTGGCTACACACAAGTATAGCATCGGAGGCAAATATCATTTTTGGGGTCATAATACAACCATATCTCAACCAACAACGTTGACACCTCAACAAATGGATGAAAGAAGAGAAAAATGACTATGTTTCAATTGTGATAACAAGCACACTAAAGAGAATAATTACGGTGAGAATAAATTATTCTACATAGACTATGAAGAGGAAGAAGATAGTTTACCTAAACCAATAAGGTTGACACCTCAAAAAATGGATGAAAGAAGACAAAAAGGACTATGTTTCAATTGTGATAGCAAGTACAGCAAGGGGCATAAATGTGGGGAAAAGAAATTATTCTACATAGACTGTGAAGAGGAAGAAGATCAAGAATTGGAACCATCACAAGACCCAAATCTAGAAGAGACTACTCCAACAATATCTTGTCATGATTTGGCCAATATCACTACTCCACAAACCCTCAAGATACAAGGATACATCAAAAAGAAAAAATGTAACAATATTGATTGATTCAGGTAGCACCCATAATTTCATCAATTACAAATTAGCAAAAGATCTCAATTCTTTTGCATATCCTGCACCAGAGTTTCAAGTAATGATTGCATATGGAGGTACCATAAATTTTTCAGGAAAATGCCATAGTATTAAGATCAACATGGGGGAGTATTTTCTATATAGCCCCATGATTTCCATCCAGATGGGGGGTGTTAATGTTGTATTAGGGGTCCAATGGTTGCAATCACTAGGAATAATGGCCTGTGATTTTCAAAATCTTTTTATGAGATTTTCCTCAAATGATAAGGAAATTGAGCTTATGGGTATCCATTGGAAACCCTTTAAAGTGATAATCTCTAATAGCATGGACACACTACTAAAAAAGGGACACCATGGTGTAATTGCACAATTGTTCTCACTTGATGTTCAAACATCTATAGCTCCGGCTCCATCAGATATCCAAATAATTATCAACAATCATTCCAAGGTATTTGGTGAAATGCCTAAGGGTCTTCCACCTACCTGAGACCATGATCATGTTATTCATTTGCAGCCACGAAGTGTACCACCTAACATTAGGCCTTATGGGTATCCATATGCACAGAAGAGTGATATTGAATGCATGATACAGGAAATGTTAGAGGCTAGAATCATTCAAAATAGCCAAAGTTCTTTCTCTTCACTAGTGGTGTTGGTTACAAAAAAAATGACTCATGGCATATGTGTCCAAATTATAGACAACTCAACAAAATGACCATCAAAGATAAATTTCCTATCCCTGTCATTGATAAATTATTAGATGAATTAAATGGAGCAAAATTATTTACTAAGTTAGATATTCGTTCGGGATATCATCAAATCGGAATGAGACAGGAAGACATTCCTAAAACAGCTTTTAGAACACATGAAGGTGATTATGAATTTTTGGTTATGCCATTTGGACTAACTAATGCATTGTCAACATTTCAAAGCTTGATGAATTCTATTTTCAATCCCTTCCTTAGAAAAGTTGTGTTAGTATTTTTTGATGACATACTAATCTACAACAAATCATGGGAAGAACATGTACAACACGTTGACAAAGAATTACAACTATTGGAAGAGAAACAACTTTATGCAAATCCTTTCAAGTGTGCCTTTGGGGTTCAAGAAGTGGAATATTTGGGTCATATTATATCTCATGAAGGTGTAAAAATGGACCCTAACAAAATTAAATCTATAAGGGAATGGCCAATTCCTAAAGCCTTGAAGAAACTTAGAGGATTATTAGGAATAGGTTATTACTGTAAGTTTTTCAAGAACTATGGTCAAATAGCAGCACCTCTAACAACATTATTAAAGAAGGAAGCATTTTCTTGGAAAAAAGAAGCAACCAAATATTTTGAAAAACTTGAGGAGGCTATATTTATAAATCCTGTCTTGACCAAACATGACTTCACAAAAAAAATTATTGTAGAGGGTGATGCCTCAGGCCATGGAATTGGTGCGGTTTTAATGTAGGAAGGAAGTCCCATTGCCTTTGAAAGAATACAACTTAAAGGAAAAAAAATTAGTCAAACCCATTTATGAAAAATAAATGTTGGCCATAATATAAGCAGTTCAGAAATGGCGCCCCTACCTAATAGGAAGACACTTAAAGGTCCAAACAGATCATGACAGTTTCAAGTACTTTTTGGAGCAACGATTATCTTCAGAAGAGAAACAAAAATGGGTTACAAAGATGTTGGGTTATGACTTTGAAATTATATACAAAAAAGGAAAACATAATGTTGTGGTAGATACCCTTTCCAGGAAAGAAGAAGAAACAAAAGGTTCATTATGTGCTATTTCCAGTCCGCAATCAGATTGGGTGGAAGAAGCAAGGATAGAATGGAATCAAGATCAAGAGGTATGCAAGATCATTCAAAAACTACATGAAGACCCCAGTTCAATAGAAAAGTTTGTATGGAAGAATTATTTTCTATGGTATCATGATCATCTATAATTATTTAACAATTCCCAACTCAAATAGAAGATCCTTCTGGAATTGCACACTTCTCTTATAGGGCGACATTCAAGATCCTTGAAAACATACCACAAGGTCAAGAGGGATATTTTCTCGGAAGGTATTAAAAATTATGTTCAAGTTTGTCTTAGAATGTCTAGTATTCCAACAGAATAACGGAGAGACAATCAAGACTCCAGGTCTCCTACAAACATTATCTATACTAAGCCAACGTTGGGAAGAAGTTTCCATGGATTTTATTACAGGTTTACCAAAATCAGAAGGAAAGACCGACATCATGGTAGTAGTGGATCGACTAACAAAGTATGCCCATTTTTTCTCCCTTTCTCATCCTTTTAAAGAAAGCACAGTAGCAACAACATTCATGGAAACAGTTCAAAAACTACATGGAGTCCCCAAGATTAATGTAAGTGACAGAGACCCAATTTTCACGAGAAATTTTTGGACTGAATTATTTTCTTTTTTTGGTACTCAATTGGCTCATAGTTCATGTTACCACCCTCAATCTGATGGTAAAATTGAGATTGTGAATAAATTTCTAGAAGGATATCTTCGTTTCTTTGCATTCGATAAATACACACATTGGGTCAAGTGGTTTCCCTTAGCGGAATGGTGGTACAACACATCCTTCCATACTTCATCAAAAGTGTCCCCATTTCTGGAAAATTATAAATATCATCCTCCATCCATCACATCAACCTTGAAAGGGAATAAAAAGGTTCATGCAGGGGAGTACCACATAGGGAACCAATAAGAGGTCCTAAAACTGTTGAATGACAACTTGGTTATGGCACAAAATAGGATGAAACAAGAAGAAGATCAACATTGCAGGGAAAGGGAATTCGAGGTGGGGGATTGGGTATCACTAAGGATACAGCCATACAAACAAATCTCCCTAAAGAAACAAAATATGGACAATAAACAAGAACCCAAATATTATGACCCCTGTAAGGTTTTGCAAAGGATTGGAAGTATGGCTTACAAATTGGAGTTGCTTCCATCTTCATGTGTACATCCAGTATTCCATGTTTCTTTCTTAAATAAGGTCATTGAAAACAAGACCCCGGTCCAAATGTTTTTACCAAAGATCAATGAAGAAGTTAAAATCACACTAGAGCCAAAAACAATCCTTGAAACGAGAATCAAGCAGCTGAGAAATCGAGCAATTACAGAATACCTCGTCAAATAGAAGAACCTACTAGTGGAAGATGCGACATGGGAATATGAGTTCTTCATGCGGAAACATCCGTGGTTAGACAAGTGTTGAGGACACAACTTGTTTGAAGGGGGAAGGCATGTTAATCCCTAGACAAAGACCCATGATATGTATAAAACCCCTTATTATGCCCTAGATAGTGAATTATTACATTTCTTGTAGGTTGGCTAGAACCCTTGTTTGCACCCTTTAATTCTAATTGTAACCCCTTGTATCCTATATATATATACCAAGGAGATATAGTATTAGGATCATCTTATCTCAGCTCATATTGTGTTCTAAAATTTGTATACTGTAAAGGAGGTTTTCCCCTCGAAGTGGACTGAATTTTATTGATTTCTTATCATTTTTAAGGCATTGGGTCATAACAAGTAAAGTTGCAAATCTCTTGAGTCGTCTTACAACACAAGTACTTAACATTTTGGGGGTGCATTGTGCAACATATGGGTCATGTCATGAATCTATGTTATAGATCCATTCCTTGGTTCGATTTGGCAGGCCATCTAGGATCCTATTAAGGTAGAAAAAATTCCATTTTTAGATTATACCCTTTGCAATGCTTAAATCTATAAATTGAATAAGGTGTGTGTTCCTACTACTCTTGATCTGACTCTCATTCGTGAAGCATAGGCATCTACTTATGGATTCCATTGTATCACTCTGAAAACTTTCCAGAACCTCCAATGACACTTGTTTTGGCCTACCATGCAATGTTATATTGAGACTTTCATTCAAAATTATCCCCTTATAGGACCAATGAACTTGCTAACCATAAATATGGTCTCTATCAACCAATTCCCATCCCCGCCTGGCCCTGGGCATATCTCTATGGATTTTGTCAATGGATTACATATGACTTTTCATGAACATGATTGTGGTTTTAGGTCTATCAAGTTTGCAAAATGACCATCTTCATTCCCTATTCTAAGACCACGTTTTCATCTCAAACTATGAAATTTCTTTTCCTCCCATTTTGGTCTCCCTCTTATTATTGTCTTTGATCGTGCTTCTTGTTTTCTCAATACCTTTTGGAAGACCTTGTGGCACTTGCTGGGATATAGACTTAGCTTTTCTAGTGCCTTCCACCCAAAGAAAATGGACAAATTTATGGGGTTAATTGCATTCTCATTCATACTCTCAGGATGTATTATGAAAACACAAACAATGGAACACTTGATTGCTTGTTCAATGACACAATTGAAATCATATTGTTAATCATTCTAATGTTTTCTCTCCTTTGGAGGCATGCTATGGCTATCAATGTCTCTCTCCTTGAATCATATTGTTAATCATTCTATTGGTTTTCCTCCTTTGGAGGCATGCTATGGCTATCAATGTCTTTCTCCTTATGAGTTTCCCATTATTGTTCAGCCACCATCCTCTTCCTAACAGACTAGTAGTTAAAGGAACAACATAATGCTTCAACCTTTGTTCAATAAGTAGCTAAAATTCATGATCAAGTTGTTGCCACTCTATAGGCTTCTCAAGAGTGCTATAAGGGTTTTCATGACCATCATTATGCCCCCTAGAAATTCTAGGTTGGTGATTGAGTGTGGTTACGACTGCACAAATAAAGGTTCAAGGCCAACACCATCATAAACTAAAAATTCTATGCTACGACTCTTACACTATTATTCAAGAGATAATGATAATGCCTATCGTCTAGACTTGCATTCTCAACTTGGCATTTATGACGTGTTCAATACCTGAAATTTTTTGAGCCTACTTTGTTTGATAATGAGGAAGTCACTATTTCACAGGGAATGTTTCTTTCTTCAAACCACATAATTCATAACTTATCAAACCATTTGGCGATCAAACCATATTTATAAAAGATATATATCATTTAGCTTAAGAAATAACCCATTTATTTCTTGTTACTACCTTTAAAATTTGGCAAAAACACCATTCCATTAGTGTCACGTGTGCATCACTAACAATAATTAACAAAAAAATCTCATAGTAAAATATTTAGAGGAAAAACAAACTTTCATATCAATTATAGGGACGGGAACTTACAACAAAACGAAATGGCAATAAAAAATATCTTTAGAAATACACGAAAAAAAAATCCACACACTAATATACAACATGATATAGCACCTATATGTTGAAAAAAGTAAAAAAAAAATAATACAATTAAGCTATTAAAAACATTTTCTATGTAGTTAATAGTCCCTAAAATTTGGGATGCACAATCTTTTATTTAGCAAAAATAGTAAGAAATCTTATTATATATTCATGGAAAATGTTTATATTTAAGGGAAAATTATAAGTGTATGCATAACTATAATAATTGATGAAAATTCACTAAAAAACATTATTCACACCCTACCGAGAGTTTCAATAAGTTTACACTCACTCCACTAGACAACACCATCATACTTCCTATTTGATTGGGCATAAGGCTAGCTTCCATTTTAGGCCAGGTGGTTTCTAGAGCAATTGTTTCCGGGCACCTTATTTCATCTTCTGAAGAAAGTGGAGACACTTAGATAAACAAGGAGGATATGATGTGTGGGGAAACGTTATGACCTAAACATGGAAGATATGATGTGATACAACAAAGCAGATATTGAGGAGCATACCTATCCATGAGGGCATATATATTCATGAAAAATTTAACCTATTCCTATATAAATATTTCATAACTATTTTAACTAATTAAATGTACATTGAGTAATAACTCTATACAATTTTTATAGTGTTTATTTTTTATGTGGTCAAAAACCCTAAAATTGTAATCTTTACAAAAGAATCCAGCTTGAAGAATAGAGTTTAATCTTTTCTACGTTCTCATAATTTTGGAGTTTGTTATCTGCTCCATATTTCTTTGAAAAAAAAAACTTACTAAAGAACATATCAGAGTGAATAGTAGATTTAAAGGTTATAAAAACCAACACACTACTCAACTAGGACCAAAGAAAATAGTGTTTCCCTCTATTTTTGTGGTCACTGTGAAAAACAAAGATCAATTATTCCTTCACATGTGAAATGGAAAGTTTCTTCACCTCTTCCTGAAAGCCTTAGGACATATTACTACCTTGTTTGGGATATCCCAAGCAATGATTTGGCTACCATGAAGTCTTATTTATTGGCGCCTTGTAATGATAGACTAGCTACATGTAATGAACCAACTCACGAACATCAATAGCACGCATATTCCAACACTAGGAACAATCATATCCCAACAATAAATCAATAGGACCCAAATCCCAGCATTAGGACCAAAGCCAATGAAATTTACAATAATTTTGGAATTAAAAAACGATTGAAAATAAACCCCATATCAAACTATAGGAAAATAATTTATTGCCTAGTTATCCAAGCCCATGATTGCAATATGTCCCCAAGGATATAACAAATACATAAAAATGATCAATTGAAATGGGTGTTCATTATCAAATGAAAAGTGATGATAGAGATAGGATACTCGGCGTTCACTATCACATGAAAAAGTAAAGATATAAGCAATCTTTTTAAAAAGCCATTTATATCGTACTTTACTTTACTGTTCATAACAGACAAGTCATACATAGTATTGGAAAAAAGGTGTTTGAAGAAATAAATAAACTTTATTATCGCCATTAAAGATTGAATTTGACGGACAAATTACCACATTAAAAAACTTACTCATCATAAAAATTAAATAAAATACTTAAAACTTTTAATAGATCGTTTTGAACTTCAACTTTTACTAATAAATTGTATTTCAAATTCCAATCACTAAGATACCATTTATGTGGTACTTTATTAATCACATCAAATAAATCACACAGAGCAAACAAAAGTGATTCAGACCAATTTTATTGTCCATATACACAAACTCAACAAAAAGGCAATTAATTTTATGGTCGACGTATAATAAGATGCCATTTATGTCCTATTCTCTATTCAAAAAAGTCACAGAGTACTAGAAAAAAAAATATTCGAGTGAAAAAATTGAGTTTATGGTCCACGTACACGAACTCAACTGAGTAAAAAAATTGAGTTTATTGTCCACGTACATGAACTCAACTGAGTAAAAAAATTGAGTTTATTGTCCACGTACACGAACTCAACCAATTAACAAAAATTGAGTTTATTGTCCACGTACACGAACTCAACAAACAGGGTTCACGTGGAGTGGAAGGAAGGGTAATAACGGAATCTGCTATAATTCTACTCAGATCAATATGGAAGGTGGTAAATCAAATCTTCTACTACTCTGTTCCTCAGATCGATTTGGAAGAGGATAGATAGCATTCATCACACAGCCTGAGCATCGATATACATGCATATACTATGTTTCACGAAGCCCTATTTCCAAATCCTCACATCAGACAATGATGGTGGCTACACACAAGTATAGGATTGGAGGCAAAGATTTTTTTGGGGGTGATTAGACAACCATATCTCAACCAACAAGGTTGACACCTTAGCAAATGGTTGAAAGAATAGCAAAAGAACTATGTTTCAATTGTGACAACAAGTACATTAAAGGGCATAAATGCGGTGAGAAGAAATTATTATACATAGACTATGAAGAGGAAGAAGATAGTTTACCTAAACCAATAACGCTGACACCTCAACAAATGGATGAAAGAAGAGAAAAAGGAATATGTTTCAATTGTGATAACAAGTACAGTAAGGGGCATAAATGCGGTGAAAAGTAGTTATTCTACATAGATCGTGAATAGGAAGAAGATCAAGAATTGGAACCATCACAAGACCCAAATCTAGAAGAGACTACTCTAACAATATCTTGTCATGCTTTGGCTGGTATCACTACTCCACAAACCCTCAATCTACAAGGATACATCAAAAAGAAAAAGGTTAAATCTTGATCGATTTAGGTAGCACCCATAATTTCATCAATTACAAATTAGCAAAAGATCTCAATTGTTTTGTATATATTGCACCAGAGTTTCAAGTAATGATTGCATATGGAGGTACCATAAATTTTCCAGTTAAATGCCATAGTATTGAGATCAACATGGGGGCGTATTTTCTGGATAGCCCCATGATTGCCATCCAAATGGGGGGTGTTGATGTTGTATTAGGGGCCTAATGGTTGCAATCATTGGGAATAGTGGCCTCTGATTTTCAAAATATTTTTATGAGATTTTTTTCAAATGACAAGGAAATTGAGCTTACATGTATCCAAGGAAATCCCTCTAAGGTGTTATGCTCTAATAGCATGGAAAAACTACTCAAAAAGGGACACCATGGTGTAATTGTACAATTGTGCTCACTTGATGTTCAAACATCTATAGCTCCGGCTCCATCATATATCCAAATAATTATCAACAATCATTCCAAGGTATTTGGTGAAATGCCTAAGGGTCTTCCACCTACCTGAGACCATGACCATGTTATTTATTTGTAGCCAGGAAGTGTACCACCTAACATTAGGCCTTACATGTATCCATATGCACAAAAGACTAACATTGAATGCATGATCCAGGAAATGTTAGAGGCTTGCATCATTCAACATAGACAAAGTTCTTTCTCTTCACCAGTGGTGTTGGTTACAAAAAACAAATGACTCATGGTGTATGTGTCCACATTATAGACAACTCAAGAAAATGACCATCAAAGATAAGTTTCCTATGCCTGTCATTGATGAATTATTAGATGAATTAAATGGAGCGAAATTATTTACTAAGTTGGATATTCATTCGGGATATCATCAAATCAGAATGAGACAGGAAGACATTCCTAAAACAACTTTTAGAACAGATGAAGGTGATTATGAATTTTTGGTTATGCCATTTGGCATGACTAATGCACCGTCAACATTTCAAATATTGATGAATTCTATTTTCAATCCCTTCCTTAGAAAATTTGTGTTAGTATTTTTTGATGACATACTAATCTACAAAAAAAATTGGGGAGAGCATGTACAACATGTTGACAAAGTATTACAACTATTGGAAGAGCAACAACTTTATGCAAATCCTTTCAAGTGTGCCTTTGGGGTTCAAGAAGTGAAATATTTGGGTCATATTGTATCTCATGAAGTTGTAAAAGTGGACCCTAACAAAATTAAATCTATAAAGGAATGGAAAATTCTAAAACCTTGAAGAAACTTAGAGGATTCTTAGGATTGAGAGGCTATTACCATAAGTTTTTCAAGAACTATGGTCCAATAGCAGCACCTCTAACAACATTACTAAAGAAAGAATAATTTTCTTGGAAAGAAGAAGAAACCAAATATTTTGAAAAACTTAAGGAGGCTATGTGTACAACTCTCGTCTTGACCACACCGAACTTTAGAAAAACATTTATTGTGGAGTGTGATGCCTCAGGCCATGGAATTGGTGCAATTTTAATGCAGGAAGGAAGGCCCATTGCCTTTGAAAGAAGACAAATTAAAGGAAAATAACTTAGTCAAACCCATTTATGAAAAAGAAATGTTGGCCATAATACATGTAGTTCAGAAATGGCGCCCCTACCTAATAGGAAGACACTTAAAGGTCAAAACAGATCATGACAGTTTGAAGTGCTTTTTTGAGCAACGCTTATCTTCAGAAGAGAAACAAAAATGGGTTACAAATATGTTGGGTTATGACTTTGAAATTATATACAAAAAAGGAAAACATAATGTTGTGGCAGATGCCCTTTCCAGGAAAGAAGAAGAAACAAAAGATTCATTATGTGCTATTTCTAGTCCACAATTAGATTGGGTGGAAGAAGCAAGGATAGAATGGAATCAAGATCAAGAGGTATGAAAAATCATTGAAAAAATACATGAAGACCATAGTTCAATAGAAACATTTGTATGGAAGAATGATTTTCTATGGTATCATGTTCACCTATAATTATTTAAGAATTCCCAACTCAAACAAAAGATCCTTCTTGAATTGCACACTTCTCCTATAGGGGGACATTAAGGATTCTTGAAAACATACGAGAAGGTCAAGAGTGATTTTTTCTAGGAAGGTATTAAAAACTATGTTCAAGTTTTTCTCATAATGTTTGGTCTTCCAATAGAATAAGGGAAAGACAATAAAGACTCCAGGTCTCCTACAAACATTAGCTATACCAAGCCAACATTGGGAAGAAGTTTCCATGGATTTTATTACAGGTTTACCAAAATCAAAAGGAAAGACCGTCATCATGGTAGTAGTGGATCGACTAACAAATTATGCCCATTTTTTTATCTCTTTCTCATCCTTTTAAAGCAAGCACAGTAGCAGAAACATTCATGAAAATAGTTCAAAAACTATATGGAGTCTCCAAGATTATTGTAAGTGATAGAGACCCAATTTTCACGGGAAATTTTTGGACTGAATTGTTTTCTTGTTTTGGTACTCAATTGGCTCATAGTTTATGTTACCACCCTCAATCTAATGGGAAAATTGATATTGTGAATAAATTTCTAGAATGATATATTTGTTTCTTTGCATCCGATAAATAGACATATTGGTTCAAGTGGTTTCCCTTAGAGGAATGGTGGTACAACACATCCTTCCATACTTCATAAAAAATGTCCCCATTTCTGGCACTTTATGGATGTCATCCTCCATCCATCACATCACCCTTGAAAGGGAATACAAAGGTTCAAGCAGTGGAGGACCACATAGGGAACCAACAAGAGGTCCTAAAACTGTTGAATGACATTTTGGTTATGGCAAAAAATAGGATGAAAAAACAAGAATATCAACATCGCAGGGAAAGTGAATTTGAGGTGGGGGATTGGGTATTTCTAAGGCTACAACCATACAAACAAATGTCCATAAAACAACAAATGACGGAAAATAAACTAGCACCCAAATATCATGGCCCATATAAGGTTTTTAAAAGGATTGGAAGTATGGATTACAAGTTGGAGCTACCTCCATCTTCACGTGTACTTCTAGTATTCCATGTTTTTTACTTAAAGAAGGTCATCGACAACAAGATCTTGGTCCAAAAAAGTTTACCAGAGCTCAATGAATAAGGGAAAATCAAACTAGAGCCAGAAACAATCCTTGAAATCAGAATTAAGAAGCTAAGAAATGGAGAAATTACAGAATACCTTATCAAATGGAAGAACCTACTAGTGGAAGATGCGTCATGGGAAGATGAGTTATTCATGCAGAAGAATATGTGGTTAGACAAGTGTTGAGGAAACCACTTTTTTAAAGGGGATAGGCATGTTAATCCCTAGACAAAGCCCCATGATATGTATAAACCCCTTATTATTCCCTAGATAGTGAATTATTACATTTATAGTAGGTCGACTAGAACCCTTCTTTGCAACCTTTCATTGTAATTGTAACTCCTTGTATCATATATATATATATATATATATACCAAGGAGATATAGTATTAGGATCATCTTATCTCATATCATATTGTGTTCTGAAATTTATATACTGTAAAGGAGGTTTCCCCCTCAAAGTGGACTAAATTGTATTGATTTCTTATCATTTTTAATGTGTTGGGTCATAACAAGTAAAGTTGTAGATCTCTTGAGTCGTATTCCAACACAAGTACTTAAAATTTTGGGGGTGCATTGTGCAACATGTGAGTCATGGTGTGAATCTATATTATAGATCCATTATTTGGTTCAATTTGGTAGGCGATCTAGCATCCTACTAAGGTAAAAAAAAAAATCCATTTTTAGATTATTCCCTTTGCAATGCTTTACTCTATAAATTGAATAAGTTGTGTGTTCCTACTATTATTGATCTGACTCTCATTCTTGAAGCACATGCATCTACTTATGGATGCCATTGTATCACTCTGAAAACTTTCCAGAACCTCCAACAACACTTGTTTTGGCCTACCATGCAATGTTGTATTGAGACTTTCATTCAAAATTATCCCCTTATAAGACCAACAAACTTTCTAACCATAAATATGGTCTATATCAACCAATGCCCATCCCCACCTGGCCCTGGTCATCTCTCTATGTATTTTTTCAATGGACTACATATGAATTTTCATGAACATGATTGTGTTCTTAAGTCTATCAAGTTTCCAAAATGACCATCTTCATTCCCTATTCTAAGACCACGTTTTCATCTCAAACTATGAAATTGCTTTTCCTCCCATTTTGTTCTCCCTCTTAATATTGTCTTCGATCGTGATTCTTATTTTCTCAATACCTTTTGGAAGACCTTGTGGCACTTGTTGGGATATAGACTTAGCTTCTCTAGTGCCTTCCACCCCAAGAAAATGGCCAAATTGAGGGGGTTAATCGCATTCTAATTCATACTCTCAGGATGTATTATGAAAACACAAAGAATGGGACACTTAATTGCTTGTTCAACGAGACTATTGAAATCATATTGTTAATCATTCTAATGGTTTCTCTCCTTTGGAGGCATGTTTTGGATATCAATGTATCTCTCCTTGAATCATATTGTTAATCATTCTATTGGTTTTCCTCCTTTGGCGGCATGCTATGGCTGTCAATGTCTCGCTCCTTATGAGTTTCCCATTATTATTCAACCACCCACCTCTTCCTAGCAGACTAGTAATTTAAGTAACAACACAATGCTTCAACCTTTGTTCAATAAGTAGCTAAAATTCATGATCAAGTTGTTGCCTCTTATTGTTTATTTCTTCTTCCTTGTCTACAGCCTGTTTTATTGACCCATGGTTCATGTCTTTTCAGGTTTGCAACAAAGCCTATAAAACTATCGGCCATCCTGGTGAACCAGAAGGCAACATAGTGCACATAATGTGTTGCGCAGTCTCACCCAATATAGATTTAATGGGTGGCTATAAGACTCAGGTGTTTACAACCTAGGACTGAGTATGAGCTATCGGTTTATTATCCAAAGCCATCTACTATAAACTGTGACTGTTATCTTACTATTATTTGCAATTATTCACTGTATTCACAGTTTATTCCCTTAACACTCTACCGTATTTCATAACAATATAACAACTCATTCATTAAGCACAACAATTAACTGCTGAAAGAAAATAAAGAAATACATGCATTCATCATATTACACAGGTATTACCATGGTTCACCCCCTCCTAGGCTACGTCCGCAAAGATTTGGCTCTTGGCTCTTCTATTATGGTAGTTCTACATCTCTAGCACCATACGCTTACAATTCCCTTCAGATGGGAAATATCTACGTAAGGTAAACTAGATCACACCAGGCTCCACAGCCTGCAATATAATCCTTGGATCTTCCTTCTCTCCTCTGTTCTAGCTCAACAACTTATAAAATAGTTCACAACAATATAACATATTACATCCACTTCTACATATCCAGTATGAACAATACAAAAATGAACTAATCAGGAACCAATAACCTTACTCAACAAAAATCGGGGAACTTGCTATTATACCTACGTATCTATATTTATATCTATTGCGCTCTTCAGCCATTTACAATGTATTACAAAAAACCTAACCCTACCAATGTTAGGTCTTCCTCCCATGCACGTTTGTTGTTATTCCTTCCAGTTGTCACTTTCCTTGTGCATGCTTTCTTGCATGCGTGTGTATTGTGTTTCCCTCCAACTATTACTTCCTTTTCTAGATGCTTTCTTTCCCCACGATCATTCTTATTTCCACTTTGGCCTACTGCCAACAGGCCCCCAACACTGACATGTGCCTCATCCTGAGCCACCTAATCCTTCTAAGCTTCCTCGATCTCCTTGGTGATCATCTAGAACTTCTCCTTAAGCTCTGCTGCTTTTGTCAGTGCCTGCATGGTCTTTTTCTTGATGGTGTCCACTACCTGGGTTTCTACTTCATCGCTGATCAATTTTACACATTTTTCCTGGGTCTGTGTTATCTTTGTTTTAGCTCCCTCTACTTGTGCAAGTACTTCTGATACCCGTTCCTGCAATGGATCTATTTGATCCTAGCACTCTTGTTTCTGCATTTATGCAGTGATGAGTTCTGCCTGCATCTTTTTCATATCCTGCGTCCCTCTGACTCATTTTGGGATTGGTATGGTATTCTACCTCTACTTGAGCTCTTGGATTACTACATTGATCCTTTCATCTTCCTTGTCCCAGTGTTGAACCTATGGATCCTCTTCCAATCCTATCCAAATTTGTGTTGCTTTATCGAACAAGTCAGTTGTTGTGCTAAATTGCTGCTCTATCTTCTGCAGCTGCATTGTTGCTTCCTTCTTCCTTTGCTCCTTCACTGCTGGTGGGTTGGTTGGTGTGAGATGCTCTTGGAGATTCTCCATCTTCTTTTGATATTGCTCGATGGCATGCGCAATATGATCGATCATTTCTGCTACTGGGAGTTCATTTCCTTGCACGGTGTTTGGGAGTTTCTAAAAAGTTCCTCCCACTTTTCATTCTAGTTTGTTCCTGTGTTCTTTTGCCTCCTGAGTTTCGAACTAGGATTTCTCACAATATTTTTACAGTTCCTCTCGCTTCTTTGTTACTTGTTGTAGCTCGACAAAGTTTCTGTGTGCACGAGACTGTACCTCATGGTCGACACTGACCTGTAACTTGTGTAATGCCCTTGATGGAATCTGTGTCAAGACTAATTGGATGCGGTTTAGATCCTTCAAGGGTGTCTACCCCACAATCTCATCCATGCACATCATGCTAGGTGTGATATAGACCATTGCGTTTTCATGTGGTAATGAGTGGACTGGGTCTCATTCTTATACCTCCACCCTGTCTTTATTCTATGGTGTTGATGGCTCTTTGCCTCTGTTGTTTCTTTCTATCTGGACTTCCCTGATTTTCTTGAGGAACTGCCCCATTTTTGCTAGTTCTTTTTGCAGTTTAACCCTTTGATGTACTACATGATCGAAGTCTTCTGCTAGAAAATCCTCGACCATTATGGAGATCATTTCCCCATCATCCTCTATGATCGTGTAGTCTGGTGATGTTCGTTGTGCCTTTTGTTTCTTGTGTGCACCTCTTATCTATGCTACCGATCTCTTTGTTCACCCTGATTCCTGCGTGTTGGAATTTGGGGCAGTCTCCTACTCTCCCTCAGCCTGTTTCTATTGTTCATTGGTCGACGATGTAGTCTTGTTCTTCCTTTTATGTGTTCCTATCCTCTTTGATCCTTTGTCTACCTAAGTTGTCTTGCCTTTTCCTGTTCTTGGTTTCTTGGGCACTTGGATTTCCAGAGGCTGCATTTCTGCCTTCTCTTCCTCTCCTTCTGTTGTTCTTTTCAGTACTTCCTAGGTAATGGTTGGGATCCTCCATTCATCGAGACATTCGATGATGACCAGGTCGATGTCTCCCTCTGTGATGCAGTAGCGCATCTGTATCCACTGTTTATTTGAGTCCTTTCTTGGTTGTATCCACATTATTTGTCATGTGGCATGGAAATTGGCGATGTCCACATATCGTGCGACAACCTTTGGTGTTATTCTCCATGATCGGTTGATAGCTTCCTATATGTCACGTAGGTATGCTTCAAATATGATCCCATTCTCCCTCTTAAGCTTGGAATGTGGCCTGGATATTAGCAATAGGTACCTCGCTCCTGCTGGCTATGGTCTGGTAAAAAACATTACATACCCTGGTTCTCGCTATCCCATGAAGGCTATTAGGGTAATCATCCATGAGTAATGGAACTTTGTGCCTATGTCCTACACATCCTTGCAGTCTTCTTGGAACAAATTTAGTAGATATGGTACCCATCTCATTGAGTTTCCTTCTGTGCACTGAGCTGCAACTACAATGACGCTAGTTGGTACTTCCTCTTTGCGGCATTTACTTAGCAATTTGCAGGATAAGAATTTTGCACCCAATTATGTGGTTGCATTGTTGATTCATTTGATCATGATGCCTCTCGTTCCCCTAATAGTGCCATACTTCTTCTTCATTTCCTTTGCCAGCACTTTCTCCTTGGATTTGTCGTCCAGAATCAACGTGGGATCCATACCCCAGGTTGTTACCCTGTGATTTGCGCAATAATATCAACAGTTATGGGGAGGTTTTTGTCCAACCATATGTCCCCTCCATGCATGCCTGTTAACAACTGCTTGACACATTTTTTTGTGTACTGGCCTCTGCCAAAATGTGGTAGGGTCAGTAGACCTAAGATTCCTATTTCATCCAACCCAGTTTCCCATTGGTATGGTTGGTTAATCGCTTCTCCCAGTCGGGTTGTGCCTATGGTCTCTATAATTGAGCTTTCTGAAGTGGCCCAATAGGTCTGGTCCTACTTGTACTCCATCTGGTATGCATGGTAGAACAATTTTTGTTGCAGGTTTCTGATGGGTGAGCTCAGTATCTATACTTTGTATACCTGCTGCGGTGGTTGGTTCGAAGGTTCAGCAGCTTCCGGTTTCTCCCCTATCAACCATTCTGGACAAGTCAAGGAATCTTCAGCAGTCTCCCCTACTGGTTGTCCTGATATGGTCGTTTGAGACCCATCTGGTTCGACTGTTGCTTCCGAATTTTGTGTCGTTTCATTAACTTTCACGGCTATGTTGGTGCTTTCTGGTTGCACTTTCTTTTGGGTTTCCGCTTCCTCATTCATAGGCTCCTGCACCACTACTGGCGTATCCACTTTCATGGACTCTGCTTGTGGCTACTAAATTTCTTCCACAATCAGTGTAGAATTCATCAGTATCGTCTCTAGGGATGGGATTTTGTCGATATCGACGATCTCTGGTTGTTGTTGTTCATTTTCTTCCAATGAATCTCGTGACCTAGTTTAAACCCTAGTCAGTCTGGCACTCTAGCTTGCTTTTGTTGGCTTTGGTGGTGCCATAGTGGTGATTTTCAAACATTTGCTGAGTTCGAAGAACTTCTATGAGTTTTGTAGTCTGACTCTGTGTGTGTTGGCTGCTATTACTCTCTCTCTGTTCTCCTTTCGCAAATAGACTAGTTGCTCCCATGTTCAGGTGTTGTATGGGCTTGTCCTGAAGCTTGTCAAGGACGCTTCCTCCATTATGCATTTAATGCACCGTAACTGTGGGTTTAATGTATCTATGATAGTTTCGTACTTTCCATTACGCTTGCTTTGTCATCTCCAGTTGGCACGATTAATGTGATGTCCCATCGGTCCTTGTTGTTATTTAATTCCACCTATTGCTGTCCTATCATACTATTTTTTGCCAATTTTCCTTTTCTCGCTTGTTTTTTCCTTTCCATATAACCGTTTCCCTTGCCTTTGTTAGATTCGTGTTTTTTTTTTTAACTGTGCAGTGGGTGGTCGACTGTCCTTATACATCTTCAGTTGTCTCCCATTGATCATTCCTCTAAGTTCTGCGCCTACTAAATCTCTTAGTTGTACATATCCTCCGTGTGTGACATATTTTACTTCGTATGGTCCTAACCAATGCATTCTAAGCTTTCCCGGGTGCTGAAGTGATTTGTTGTCATACATCAGTACTAGATCTCCTTCCTTGAACGGTTTCTTCTTGATGTGTTGATCATGCCAAGCTTTGTCTCTTGCTTTCTGCAATTATTGATGGAATCCTGCCAAGATTTGGTCTTCCTCCATGGTCAATAGCTTATTCAATCTCTCTTGTACTGCGCCTCATTCTATCATTTGTGTGATAACTTCTACGCACAAGCTGGGTACTAACAATTCTAATGACACTACTACTTCTTGGCCATAAACCAGTTTGAATGGTGTGTGCTCTGTTAGATTTTTGCATGTAGTCCTATATGCCCATAATACTGTTGGTATTGTGAGGTACCAGTCGTCTCTATTGATGTTACAAATCTTTGTCAGTGCGTTCTCTAAGATTTTGTTGAAGGCTTCCACTGTGCCATTCGCCTGTGGGTGATATGGTGTGCTCTTCTGGTGATGGACTTCAAACTCTTCAGTCATTGCGTGGATGGTGTTTTTTATGAAGTACATGCCTTGGTCACTCATCAAGACTCTTGGGCATCCAAATCTCGTGATTACTTTTTCAAACAAAAAGTGTGTTGTTGTCTCTGCACTGCAATATTTTACTGGTACGACTTCCACCCATCTTGTTAGATACTTCGTCGTTGTAATAATGTATCTTTCCCTTGTCCTTTTGGCTGGTGGGTTAATTGGGCCCACAAAGTCTATTTCCCATTTATCGAATGTCTGTAATGTTACTTGTGGTCGTAGTGGCATCTCTTCTCTTCTATTGGGTTTGCCTACCCTTTGACAGACATCACATCTTTGATAGTACTCCTTCGAGTCTTTGTGAATTGTTGGACACCATAGTCCTGCATGTAATACCTTCTGCATGGTAGATTTCCCTGCGTAATGTCCTCCTACGATTCCCTCGTGGGATTACGCTAAAATTATTGGTCTTTCGTACTCTAATATGTATCTTCGCAAAATGCTATCTACCTGCAATAAGTTGATAGTCGGTCGTGCAGACTACTAGATTCTTCTTCTACATAGTGGTATATTCTTACGACATAGTACTTGCAGTCAAGTACTGAATGATATCTGAAAACTCTTCAACAACAATCTATACTAAGAATAACTGTGCATTTAGAAAGTTGTCTTCTACGTTCGTAGGTTCTTCTCCATTTGTGACCCTTGACAGGTGGTAAAGTCCTGCATTCAATTTTCCTAGTTTAACTATTACTTCAAAGTCAAATTCTTGAAATAACAGTAACCATCGACAGATTCTCCCACCGAACACTGGCTTGTTGACTAGGTATTTCAGGGCTGAGTGGTCTGTGAACATCTTAAAGTTTTTTCCTAATAAGTAATTCCTAAACTTCAGCAGTGCATAGACCATGGCTAGGCCTTCTCTTTCTGTCATGTTATAATTCTGTTCTGAATCTGATAACTTTCTGCCTGCAAACGCTATTGGTTGATCCAAGTCTCCCACTCCTGGTTGCACTAGGATACCTCCAAGTGCTATCATTGATGCATCTACATGCACACATAATGTCTTTTCCCAGTCTGGAAATAATAATATCGGCGCGGTAACCATCTTTTCCTTCAAAATATCCAGATAGTGTTGACACTTGTCATTGCACTAAAACTTTGTATCCTTTCGTAACAAATTTTGCATGGGTGTTGTAATTTGTGCATAGCCACTGATGAATTTCCTGTAGTGACGCAGCCCTCCCAACCCGCAGGTCAGAATTCCACGTACACAGGATCTTTCCTCTTCCACTGGCCCAAAGAGCTCTCAACAATTGGCTCTTCTATTTCCCTTTCGGGAAATCTGCACCCACAAATAACCTTGAGAAATTCCCTCTTTATACTTCGGAAGATCAGACTTCGCGATTTCACGAATCCGGTGGTCAAGCACCCTGTCTCTCAAATCCTCGAAACCTGAAAACAATCAACACTTGACCTTTCCCTTGCCAATTTCAGATTTCTCCTTATCGCGATTTCGGGAGTTGCGATGTCAAGCAACTTGTCCCCTCGACTCCTGAAACCCAAATTACCGAAACTCTGATGCGCTTGTAAGGTTGACCTTTCAACAAATCTTCATTCCATCAGAAGTTTGGATTTCTTGATTTCGTGAATCCTGATGAAAAGATTTCAGGACTTCACCCCACGAAACCCCGAAATAGTCAACGAAATTGACTTCTGTGTTGATAGTGCACCACCTATCCACCCTGTTGATTCCTATGGCCCACACGATCCTTTCAGCCCTTCGGGACTTCGCCCTTCATGATTTCGCGAGTACTGGTGCAAATATTTTGGGACTTCAACCCACGAAACCCCGAAATAGGAATCTACAGGTAAATTCGATAGACTCTGTTAGCTTGAATCTACGGCTCTGCCTCTCCTGAGCTTGAACCTTTGGAAACACTCTCTGTAACTCCCCTACTCCTTCATGAGATCTGACGGCTCGCGAGACTGCGCGAATTCTCCACGGGGAATTTCAACCCTCCATTTCTCTTCCTTCTCAAGGACTTTTGTAACTTTTTTACCCAAAGTGGTTTTCAACGGTGCTTAACCGCCTGCAACACAAACTTGCGATGCCTTCTCAATGCTCCAATGCGCAAACTTCCTGTGCTTCTCCTTGACAATTTTGAAGGCTTTATCCTTCCTGAGTTTTTTTTTCAACTCCAAGTCTTAAAGAAGACTCTTGCATGCACTCCTTGTGGCAAATTCTTCAATTACTTCAAATAATTGAAGTCCTTCGACTCTGCGCACTCCCTGTAGCAGTAGTCCTTCAACAATTTCTTAGGTTCGCAAACTCTGAGACTTTACTCGGCCTGCGCACTCCTTACATGGCTCCTGTGCCTAGCTGCACTTCTGAGGGAATGAGAACAAAATCTATCTTATCTGAGCTTTCAGAGACAAACCTCTGAACCCTTTTTCAACGCACTTCTTGTGGACAATTCAACTGCACTCCTTGCAGGAACTCTTGCTCAGATAGAGAAACAATTGAAACTCATTTCCCTTACTCTCTCTCTCTCTCTCATATTTCAAACATTTAACAAGAAATCATTCATACATAGCATAAAAGAAATTGCATGACAGAAAGAGTAAAGCATTCATGTGCATAACATTCAAAAATGCATATATAGAGAATATTTGAACACCATGAGTCTGAATCAAAACCCTTTTTTGTATTAATCCAGAACTTTTGTACATGGAATTCTTCCACACAGCTCTCTGCTTCTTCTCCTCTATGCTCTTGCTCTCAATTGGCATAATCCTCTTACAATACACAATGAGGGTCTCTATATCCTATTTCCCTCTTGCGCTCTAAAACTGTCTAATCTAGAATTAAATTCTATCTACCTTCATTAATTACTATAAATGCCTTCCATCTCCTATGGACGAGAGCGGATCGCTCAAGGTCCTTTTACATTATACAAGTGTGCCTCCACTTGATGACCTCATTAATGTTTCAAGACATTTTCAAAATTTGTGTTGGGTGCTTTTCCAGTTGTCTTTTATCTCTGCGCTAGCTCGCTTGAGATGCTCCTGCATCATACTCCCTCTCTTGAAACTTTTCATGGGCTCCTGTCCATGAGCTCGCGCATGGTTTGTCCATGCCTTTGGATCCCTGCTTCATTCTCCCAGCTGACATCTTCAACTGGATGGCCCTTACGTTTGACCAAATACTCAAAGTATTGCTTTCGCCTGGTCTTCTTGCTGACCCTTTTGTCCAGTATGCGCTTCATCTGTGGCTTTTCTGCAACTGGCATATGTTTTTTCCACTGAACCTTTGGCTGTTCATTTCCCGCTTCTTCTTCCACAGCTTTATATGGGTACAAATCTAAGACATTGAATATCGGAGAAATTCCGATTCCATCGAGTAATTCAATCTTGTAAGCATTCACCCCAAATTTCTTCAAGACCTTGCATGGTCCAATTTTCTTCATTTTCAGTTTAGTATATGTTCCTCTCGGGAGCCTTTCCTTTCTCAAATGTGCAAGGATCAAATCGCCAACTTCAAATTGAAGCTGTCTCCTGCGTTGATCTTCTCTCCTCTTATATTCCTAGCTCAAACTCTACAATCGTTCCTTCACCTGGCTGTGAAGTTCCTTCAACGCCTCTAAGAAATCTTCTGCACTAGCGCTGCTAGTCGCAATATGTTCTGAATCCCTCTGCTCATAAATTCATCTTGGATACATGCAATAGACAATCTGAAATGGAATCTGCCCCGTGCTTCTGTTAACTGAGTCGTTATAAGAAAACTCCGCCTATGGTAATATGTTGTCCCACTGGCTATGGTGTTCTGTCACCAAGCTCCTCAGCAAGTCTCCCAGACTTCTGTTTACCACTTCTGTTTGTCCATCCATTTGAGGATGATAAGTTGAACTGAACAACAAGTTAGTTCCCAGCTTCTACCATAAGGTCCTCCAAAAGTGTCCTACGAACTTAGTGTCTCAATCCGAAACTATGCTGCTTGGTAAGCCATGAAGTCGAATGACTTATTTGAAAAACAAATTCGCAATGTGAGTTGCATCACTAGTTTTCTGACATGGAATGAAGTGTGCCATCTTAGAAAATCTATCCACCACCACAAAGATTGAGTCAAACCCTCTTTGTGTTCTTGGCAACCCCAATATGAAGTCCATGTTGACTGCATCCCACGGCTTCTCAAGTATGGGCAATGGTTGATAAAAACCTGCATTCTGCCTCTTTCCTTTTGAATGTTGACAAATTCTACATCTGTCCATGAATATTTTTATGTCTGCTCAAATTCCTGGCCAAAAATATGACTCATTCAACTTTGTGAATGTCTTGTCATGACCGAAATGCCCGACCAATCCTCCACTGTGTTTCTCCTTCAACAAATTCTCCCTCATGGAGCATTTTGGAATACAAAGTTGATTACCTTTAAACATTAATCCTTCTTGGATCATGTATTCTGCCCATTGGCTTCTATCTCTGAGAACTAGATTCTCAGCTGCTTCGTACACCTCTTTAAAATTTTGATCATCTTGATACATCTCCTTGAGATCATCAAAACCCAATGTTTTGACTCTGAACTCCTGCAATAGCAAACACTTCTTGCTCAAAGCATCAACAACTTTGTTAGCAGTCCCATAAATATGTTTAATCACAAAAGTGAAATTTTTCATATAATCAACCCATTTTACATGTCTTTGATTCAACTTCTCCTGTTGAGTCACAAATTACAATGCATGATTATCACTGTATAAGACAAACTCTTTAGGAATTAAGCAATGTCTCCATTTCTTCAGTGCCTGTATAATAGCATAGAACTCCTTCTCATAAGTGGAGTATTTCACTTTTGCTTCTTTCATCTTTTTACTGAAGTATGCTATCGACCTGTCTTCTTGGCTCAAGACTACCCCTATTGCAAATCCACTTGCATCGCATTTCACTTGAAATGTCTTTTGGAAATCAGGCAACACCAGGATTAGTTGTTTCGTGATTTTTCTCTTCAACAGATTGAAGCTTTTCTCAGCCTCTTCTATCCAATGAAAATATTTGTGTCTCTTCTTCACTATGTCCATCATCGGTGCACTAATTCCACTGAAATTCCTGATGAATTTTCGATAGAAACTAGCCAATCCGTGAAAACTTCTCACCTCAAATATATTCTTCGGTGATGGCTAATTCTTGATTACCTCCACCTTATCGTGATCCATCCTCAATTTATTTGCAGAAATAACAAAACCCAAATAAATGAGCTCCGTCTTCATGAATGAGGATTTCTTCTTGTTTATCAGTGGCTTCTCCCTTTGTAATCTCTTCATCACTGTAGTTAAGTGTTTCAGATGTTCTGCCATTGTTTTACTGAAAATCAATATGTCATCCAGATACACAATGACAAATTTTCCGATGAACTCCTTTAGGACTTTGTTCATCAACCTCATGAAGGAACTCGACGCATTTGTTAAGCCAAACAGCATAACAAGCCATTCATACAACCCTTCATTAGTCTTGAAGGTTGTCTTCCATTCATCACCTTCTCTCATACGAATTTGATGATATCCACTTTTCAAATCAATCTTTGAAAAAAGTTTTGCTCCACTCAAGCAATCCATCAGATCATCCATCCTTGGCAATGGAAATCTGTACCTGATGGTTATCTTGTTAATCTCCCTCGAGTCAGTACACATCCTCCAGCCTCCTTCTTTCTTCAGACTGAGTACTGTTGGAACAACACACAGACTCAATCTTTCCCTGACCAAACCTTTGCCCAACAAATCCTGGACTTGTCTTTTGACCTCTTCATTCTCTTGCAGCGTCATTCTATACACTACTTTGTTTGGCAAACTAGCTCCCAGTATGAGATCAATGTGATGAATTATACTTCTAATCAGTGGCAACGAACGAGGTAGTTCATCCATTACAATATCAGTGAACTCTTCCAATGGTTCCTGAACCTCTTCTGGTAAATCATCTACCTTTGTGCTAGTTAAATTTTTTTTTGGCTTCCTGACCATAATGAATTGCAGATCCTCCTTCTTCTTGACCTCTGTAAGAAGTTCCTTCCCACTCATGAGAAGTATAGTGTTACTTACTTCAGGTTTCACCTCCTTATCCTTGATTGGAAGCAACATGTGAGTCCTCCCATTCTTCTCTAGGGTGTATGTGTTCATTCTCCCACCATGAATCACATTCTTGTCATATTGCCACAGTCTACCCAACAATAGATGACAAACATCCATGGGAATAACATCACAGAGTATCTTATCATTGTATCCTCCTATCTTAAATTCAACTAAACACTGTTTAGTGACAGTTACCTGATGTCCTTTTTGTAGCCATGAAACTCTGTATGGGCTTAGATGATCAATCGTCTCCAGCTCCAAATTTTCTACCATCTCTGTTGAAACGAGATTGTCTGTGCTACCACTGTCCAAAATGACCTTGCATACCTTGTCCTTGGTCTTGAAAGCAGTCCGAAAAATTCTGTTTCTTTGGATTGAACTCTCCACCTCCTTCTCTAGCGTCAAAAGAAATTTTTGCATCATCAGTGATCTTCCACCTTCAGCATCTTCTACCTCAATATTTTTCCTCTACGCTTCGGCGATGTGAGTCTTACCTCCTTCTTTCTTTTTTTCTGGACATTCATAAAACTTGTGTCCAACCTTTCCGCATGTGAAGCATGTTATCACTCCACCTCTTCCTCTTCCTCTACCTATGGTACAAGGAGAAATATTATTATCAGCATAATATCCTTTGTGATCAGCATATTTTCTTCCCTATCCAGCATATGGCCCTCACTATGAGCTTCCACCTCTCTCGGTCTAAGGTTGAGGTTTCTTCCAATCTTCCTTAGGCTTCTGAATTCTATCCTGGACAACTAATTTTCCCCTGGGCTGACTTCTTCCTTGGCCTCTTTGACCCTTCTTTTGGCTCAACTTCTCTTCCACTTTTAGAGCCATTTGATAAGCATCTTCCACCGTTCGGATGGTCATCATGCTCATCTCGTCTTGAATTTCGTATCTCAGGCCATTCATATACCTAGCAAACTTTTCATCATTACTTTCATGATGAGCTGCTTTGATGTTCATCTTGTACAACTCATCAGTGTATTCCTTCACTGTCATCATCTTATGTCTCAAGTTTTGCATCCTTCGAAACAGAGTAATTTGATAATCTCTGGGGATGAATTTCTCCTTCATCTTTGCGATCATCCTATCCCAACTCTTGATCTTCTACTTTCCTTGGTAGCGCCTGTTAGCTTGTAGCTCATCCCACCACAATGCTTCATGTCCCTTTAATCTCATGACAATATGTTTGACCTTCTTGTCTTCTTCAACAACTTCATAGTCAAAGTATGTGTCCAGAGCTCTAATCCAATCTAGAAGCTCCTCTACATCCAAGTTTCCCTCATAAACTGGAATATCCATTTTGGCTCTTGCACCCATTCTTACAACAGCTCTAAGAAAGCATTCAGTTGTTGCATCTTCTCTTGTGACTTCTTCTTCATCATGTCCAACTTCATTTTCTCTTTTGGAATCACTAAGATCCCCAACATCGACTGTGCACCTCTGTGCTGTCTCCATGTCTTCAAGTCTGGTGTGTAGGTCACGCATATCTCTCTCCATGGTTGGATTAGGCATCTGCCTACCCCTTCTTCTTGGTATTTCCCTCTCCTCTAGCGGATCGGGTGTTTTCCTGTCCCTTCTTCTCGACGGCATGGTGAATCTTCTTTTCCCTACTATAGAAAGAAAAGAAAACTTTATGAGCTTTGACACCACACCTGACACAACCCTCCCAACCCGCAGGTCGGAAGTCCAGACACACAGGATCTTTCCTCTTCCACTGGCCCGAAGAGATCTCAACAGTTGGCTCTTCTATTTCCCTTTCGAGAAATCTGCACCCACAAATAACCTTGAGAAATTCCCCCTTTATACTTCGGGAGATCGGACTTCGTGATTTCTCGAATCCGGTGGTCAAGCGCCCAGTCTCTCAAATCCCCTAAACTCGAAAACAATCAACACTTGACCTTTCCCTTGCCAATTTTGAATTTCTCCTTATCGCAATTTCGAGAGTTACGATGTCAAGCAACTTGTCCCCTCGACTCCCGAAACCCGAATTACCGAAACTCTGATGCGTTCGCAAGGTTGACCTTTCAACAACTGTTCATTCCATCGAGAGTTTGAATTTCGTGATTTCGCGAATCCTGATGCAAATTTTTCTGGACTTCACCCCACGAAACCCCGAAATAGTCAACAAAATTGACTTCTGTGTCGATAGTGCACCACCTATCCACCCTGTTGATTCCTATGGCCCACACGATCTTTTCAGCCCTTCGGGACTTCTCACTTTGTGATTTGACAAGTCCTGATGCAAATATTTTGGGACTTCAACCCACGAAACCCTGAAATAGGAATCTACGGGTAAATCCGAAAGACTCTGTTAGCTTGAATCTACGAATCTGCCTCTCCTGAGCTTGAACCTTTGGAAACACTCTCCATAACTCCACTACTCCTTCGTGATATCTGACGGCTAGTGAGACTTCGCGAATTCTCCACGGGGAATTCCGACCCTCCATTTCTCTTCCTTCTCAAGGACTTCTGTAATTTTTTCACCCAAAGTGGTTTTCAACAGTGCTTAACCGTCTGCGACACAAACTTGTGATGTCTTCTCAATGCTCCAATGCACAAACTTCATGTGCTTCTCCTCGACAATTTCGAAGGATTTATCCTTCCTGAGCTTTTCCTTCAACTCCAAGTCTTAAAGAAGACTCTTTCACGCACTCCTTGCGGAAAATTCCTCAATTACTTCAAAGAATTAAAGTCCTTCAACTCTGTGCACTCCCTGCAACAATAGTCCTTCAACAATTTCTCAGGTTCACAAACTCTAAGACTTTACTCGGCCTACGCACTCCTTGCACGGCTCATGTGCCTAGCTACACTTTTGAGGGAATGAGAACAAAAGCTATCTTATCTGAGCTTTCAGAGACAAACCTCTAAACCCTTTGTCAACGCACTCCTTGCGAACAATTCAACTGCACTCCTTGCAGGAACTCTTGCTCAGATAGAGAAACAATTGAAACTCATTTCCCTTACTCTCTCTCTCTCTCTCTCATATTTCAAACATTTAACAAGAAATCATTCATACATAGCATAAAATCAATTGCATGATAGAAAGAGTAAAGCAATCATGAGCATAAAATTCAAATATGCATACACAGAGAATATTTGAACACCATGAGTCTGAATCAAAACCCTTCTTTGTATTAATCCAGAACTTTTGTACATGGAATTCTTCCACACAACTCTCTACTTCTTCTCCTCTATGTTCTTGCTCTCAATTGGCATAATCCTCTTACAATACACAATGAGGGTGTCTATATCCCATTTCCCTCTTGCGCTCTAAAACTGTCTAATCTAGAATTAAATTCTATCTACTATGGACGAGAGCGAATCTCTCAAGGTCCTTTTACATTATACAAGTGTGCCTCCACTTGATGACCTCATTAATGTTTCAAGACATTTTCAAAATTTGCGTTGGGTGCTTTTCCAGCTGTCTTTTATCTCTGCATTGGCTCGCTTGAGATGCTCCTGCATCATGTAGTATCCTCTATGTCCTAATGTTACTCTTAGATGACGAATTGTTCTTGGTGTCGACAAGTTAACAATGAATGTGATCTTTGTCGGATCGACCAATAAACCTTGTTTGCATATTATATGGCCCAATAGTATCCCAAACGGTGTTCCAAATATGCATTTCTTTATGTTCAGTGATATCTGGCACTGTCTGCATCTTTCTAACATTAGCCGTAAAAATTCCACATAGTTTTTCAACAGGCTATATACTATCCAATCATCCAAGTATACTTCAAGAAATTGATGGATAAATTCCTTAAATGTGGTGATGACCACTCTGGAAAATATTGATGGAGCGTTATTCAGTCCCAATGACATGACAATGTACTGATAAGATCCTCATTCTGTCGTGAATGTGGTCTTATGTCTATCTTCCCATGCTATCTTAATATGATGGAAGCCTGAGAATCCATCAGTGAATGAGTAAGCTTCATGTCCTCCCACATTCTCTAGCACTTCGTCTGTGAATGGTGTAGGGAACAGGTTGTGTAGGCATGCATCATTCAACTTCCTCAAGTCAACGCATATCATGATTCATCTTCCCTGTTTCTTGTCCTGCACTACCATCAGACTTATCCATTCTAACTCCTCAATTGTTTCGATGATGTCAGCTTTGAGCATCCTATCGATATCCTCTTTAACTTTCTGTTTATATATGGGGTTCAGTATATAGGGTCATTGTCTGATAGGTCTCACATCAGGTTTGAGTGGCATCTTCATTTCTCCTAGTTCTCCAGCTATGCCCTTCATCTCTATAAATGTTATGGGAAAGAGGCCACTGTATTGGCGTAGAAACTCTGTGATACTTTCTACTGTTTTCTCATCCCAGTAATCCCAAATGATGGCCATTTTGGGCTGCTACATTGTCCAGATGTTAACTTTCTTTTCCTTGATTGGCACAGAAATGACTTTCGATTATATGGGTGGTCCTTCCACATCTCTTTCACCTTCTGCTTCTTCGATCTGAATATTGTGCATATCATCTTCATTTGGTGCTTCTTCCTATACATGGTAACATGAAAACAGTTCCTTGACCATCTTCTTATTCCGTTTTTGTTCTTCTGTGATAAGTTCTATTTTCGGTTCTTTGATGTATATCACTCCTCTAATCCATTTAAGGGTTGCGTCTATGTTGGGGGTCTCATGTTCGAATGAGATAGTGATTGTGAATTTTTGTTGTAATGTCCTCCATGTCATAGTTCCTTTTCGCAATTCTTGGTCCGTGTACCAATTTGTTGGTAAGCCTTCCAGAGTATGTATGAAGTGATGAGGCCATTCCTTCAGTGGTGTCATTGTCCACAGATTTTTACACACCTTCAAGTGTTCCACTGGTGTTCCATGTCCTTCATATTTCTAGTGTTTGTTGTTTTTCTATTCTGTATTGAACCTTATGCATAGTAACCACTTACATTGATACCAGTTTGTGATTGTCTCCTTGTGTGCGCCCCACCATCTTGTGGGTGTGGCCCTTAGTGCTAAGTATAGTGCTAGAAGTCTTTGATTCTCTAAGACTTCATCTTTGTATTGTGTTAGGAATGTTTCTAGATCATTTAGTCCATGGAAACTGGGTGGTTCTGTGATTTCTATGCCTACCCACCTTACTGGCGGTCTATCCTTGCACATCTTCTCGTGGATACTTCGTGTAGCCTCTGCTACCAATTTTCCAACCCGATGTCTGAGTCTGTTGCACAAGAAGTAATTCTCCATCAACTGAGTACCCCATCTGCAGTTGGGTTTACATAATCCTCATCACATGCAGTTGTTCTGTACAACTGGATGATTTCCTCTAATTCCAGACAAGTGGGTTCTACGAACCTCTCCCCTTTTGATGGATATAATAGTGCTATGACCCTGTATTCTCCGGATTCAAATGTCATTTTCCTGGTTTTCAAATTGATTATGGCCTGGTTGTCAAACGCCCAATCCATATCAAGAAATACCAGGTAAGGTGTTGTGCCATATACTATTTCAATGACTTCAAAGTCTTCTTTCATGCGCACTCCATCAAGATCTATTGTCACTCCTTTCATTCTACCTATTGGTAGGAATCTATGTTGGTTTGCTAGTTTCAATTGGACATTTGAGTATCCCATTGTTGGCTCTCCCATGCATTTCCATGTCTCCTTTGGTAATACATTCACTTTAGATCCTAGATCTAGTATAATGTCTCCCATGTTGAAATCCTCAATGTTAGCATTCAGTCTAAATTCCCCACTTGTTCTTCTTCTTGTGTGTAGGTGGTTAACGGTTTTTGGTTCTAGCTTTTCGTCCGTCTCACTTCTACATTTCTCTATTATGTTTTGCAGTATTTTCACCGATGAAGGATCACTTAATAATTTCAAACATGATTGTAAAAAGCCTTTGATTGTACTTACTTGTCCCATGGGCTGCATTCCGTTGGTATGATCTAGTGATGGTGTCATCTCATATTTTTGGGCTTCCTTGCTTTTTTGTGTAGTTGAAGTTGACACTGTGTCCTCCTTCTGAAATTCTTGTCTAGCTTCTTTAAAGATATTTTTTCCTTTTGCATGTCAAATTGCATCCTTAGTTCAGTGTTCTTCTTTACCCATTGGTTCTGTGTTGGTTCTTGTCGAACTGTGTCATTTCCTATTTTCATTCCTCCATGAGTGAATATGTTGATGTTTTGTCTATCATCCCTTGCTTCGGCTGAAATCCACTGGATATTCTGATTGTTATGGTTCCACTTTTCTTGAATATTTACTATTAGTGTTGGGCATTCCTCTGTATCATGGTCCGATGCACAACAATACATACAAGTTGCTGGTGGAAGTGGAAACTCTCGTGCATAATGTCCCAGTTGCTGACAATTGTGACATGTGACTAGCTCTCTACCTCTTCTAAAACCTCCTCTCGCTCGTCCTCCTCCTTGATAGCCTACTCAGTCACCTCTCGGCACATTATACTATGGTTCTTGATTGTACTATGCAGTATTGTACTGGGGTTATTCCGGGTTGTACTAAGGCTGCGCATTATTGTATGCTTGTTGTGCAGTGTTATATTGTTGTTGTGTAGTGTTGTATAGAGTTGGGGCCTGATTGAACTGTGGTGTTGCTTGCCCAGTCATCATTTTGGCCTACACCCTATATGCATCTGATGTTCTTTCCCACATCAGCTCCATAGTTCTACAATATTTATCGTCATGACCCATTGATTTGAAAAAGGTGCAATATGAACTCTTTGGGACTTTCTGGTATTTCTGCATCATCGTGCAGTGGTAAGGGTCGTGACTTGGTTTCTTGCATATTTCACACCATATCCCTCCTATTGGTAATGGGTTTAGCATGCCTACAGCTATATATTGCATGAATGTTGGGCACTCATTCTTGTGGTGTCCTTCCATCCTGCATGTGGTGCACCAAATGACTTCTCGTTTGTCTCTTTTCTTATTCTGGTTCAACTAAAACGTTATATTCTTCAAATCCTCCTTTAGTTCTTCGATAGCTGGGTCCATCTGATGGTATTGATTCTCTTCCAGTTGCAAGGTTACCTGTAGAGCCTCTGCCTGCATTTGAAAATTATGTTGTCATAAAGGATATTTTAAATGTGGTTGTAGTGAGTTGACAAATAGGTGTCGATGTTGCATATCAGTCATAAGGTATTTGAGCTTTCCCTTCAATCGCTTGAATCTCTGATCAATCTCCGATACAGATTCTCCTGGTTTCTATCTGATTTCGATCATCTCATTCATGTGTTAATCCTTAGAGCTCGACTTCTGTAACTTGTTAATCAATAACTTCTTACTGTTGGCTAGTGTCCTTGTCATTCTCAGGGCACTGTTTGTGTCTAGACTCATGTACTAGTCTACTGCGTGATCTGTTAGCGTAATTGCTAGCTACACGAGTTTGGTATCTTCATCAGTGATCTGTTTTGCTTCCCAAATATTTACACAAATGAACAAATGCTTCTCAGGGTCTTCTACTGCTTCTCCCCAAAATTATGGTAATCGGATAGTCGGATTGTGTCCTGCCATTCTAAATACTGAACTACTACCTCCTCTGCGCAGTGTAGATACTTGACTAGTGCTACCTGAACTGGATCCTCCAGTTGTTGCTACTTGTGTAGATGGGCTTCCTATTGTCGGACTACCTACGAACTTCGGTTGTCTAAACGGTTGTGTTCCCTTTGTTGTATTAGTCGCACATGGGTTTATGGGTTCCACATTGACATTAATATGGATAGGATGGTTGCCTTCTCCTCCCATTCTTGGACCTCTCGTTTTCCTCTCATATGTTATGCCTAGGATTTCCTCAATCTGCTCCATAGCCCAGAGATCCTCTACCTCTTCCTCATCACTAGCCAAGCCCTCCCTCGTGGCTATGGCTCTCTTCTTAGTATTCACCTTGTATTGGTAGGGTACTCCACTACACGTCTTTCCTGATGACACCAAGATCCACTTGATCTAGTCATCATCCATCATGATCAGGTCCAAGGGTTCCTCCTCCTTCTTTCCTTTATCTCTACTTCCTTCCATTTATCCCCTCTCTGTCAATGCTTCCCCCCTTCCCCCCATACACGCAGGGAAGTTTAGCTATATGATTCCATTGTCATTACACCGTTGTTATATAAAAATATCTTAATAGAAGTATATAGTGATCGAATGTACCTTCCTCGAGGTCCGTGTAGAAATTATTACTCTATTGTGTTGTATGACTTCGTTGTGTCAACTGCAAACTCTGTTATGAATCCTACAACAACAATGTCAGGCCAAAAGTCTACTGCATGGGTGAATTTTTTGTTCACCTATTGTAATTGCTCAATCTATACTGGAGTCCAATCTAGCTGTCGAATCTGGTTCATCACATGGTTATCCTTCAACCTGAGTATTCAATCATGTAGTAGATGTAGAAAATCACAGAAAAAGACTTCGTGTAAATTCGTAAACACACATTTGTCTAGATATTTTCGAGGTGTGATTCTAGGGTTTCTATTGTCTTTTTGTGCAAACTCTAGCTCTTTGGTTCTCAACCAACCTTCGATTTCTACTTTTGTGGGGTTCCATGGTATCAACATTCCCTTCTAGTGGCTTATTTCTCTCTTCTTTTCTTTGTTCTCTTCTCGCTCAGTCTATCTCACCTAATCAGTCCTCTCTCATTCCTACCAACACGACGACAAAACCATTTGTTGGTTATTTCTTCTTCTTTGCCTACCATATGAGTTATTGACCCAAGTTTCATATCTTTTCAGGTTTCCAACAAAGCCTCTAAAACTATCGGCCCCCCTGGTGAACCAGAAGGCAACACAACACACAGAATGCACTTCGCAGTCTCACCGGAGATAGCTTTAATGGGTGGTTGTATGACTCAGGTGTTTACCGCCTAGGACTGAGTATGAGCTACGCGTTTATTATCCAAATCCATCTACTATAAACTGTGACTGTTATCTTACTATTATTCGCGATTATGCAGTGTCATCATAGTTTATTCCCTTAACACGCCATTGTATTTCATAACAATATAATAACTCATTCATTAAGCACAACAATTAACTATTGAAAGAAAGTAAAGACATACATGCATTCATCATATTACACAGGTATTACGGTGGTTCACCCCCTGTTGGGCTACGTTCACAAAGATTTGGCTCTTGGCTCTTCTATTATGGTAGTTCTATATCTCCAGCGCCACGTGCTTACAATTCCCTTCAGATGGGAAAGATCTACATGAGGTGAACTAGATCGCACCAAGCTCCACAGCCTGTGATCTAATCCTCAAATCTTCCTTCTCTCCTCTGTTCTAGCTCAACAACTTACAAAATAGTTCACAACAATATTACATATCGCATCCACTCATACATATCCGGTATGAACAATACAAAAGAGAACTAATCAGGAACCAACAACCTTACTGAACAAAAACCGGGGAACTCGCTATTATACCTACGTATCTATATTTATATATATCAGGCTCTTCAACTGTTTACAATGTATTACAAAAACCCTAACCCTACCCACGTTAGGTATTCCTCCCATGCGTGTGTGATGTTATTCCTTCCAGCTATTGCTTTCCTTGTGCACGCTTTCTTTCATGTGTGCATGCTAGGTTTCCCTCTAGTTGTTACTTCCATTTCTACACACTTTCTTTCCCTACGATCATCCTTCTTTTTGGTTCGGCCTGCTGCCAACACCACTCTATAGGCTTCTCAAAAGTGCTATAAGGGTTTTCATGACCATCATTATGCCCCCTATAAATTTTAGGTTGGCGATTGAGTGTGGTTACGACTACACAAATAGAGGTTAAAGGCCAACACCATCATAAACTAAAAGTTCTATACTATGACCCTTACACTATTATTCAAGTGATAATGATAATGCCTAGATCAATGATAATGCCTATTGTCTGGACTTGAATTCTCAACTTGGCATTTATGATGTGTTCAATACCAACAACCTCAAATTTTTTGAGCCTACTTTGTTTGATAATGAGGAAGTCACTATTTCACAGGGAATGATTCTTTTTTCAAACCACATAAGTCATAACGTATCAAACCATTTGGCGATCAAACCATATTTATAAAAAATATATATCATTTAGCTTAGGAAATAACCCATTTAATTCTTTTTCCTACCTTTAAAATTTGGCAGAAACACCATTCCATTAGTGTCACATGTGCATCACTAACAATACTTAACAAAAAAATCTCATAGTAAAATATTTAGAGAAAAAAGAAAACTTTCATATCAATTATAGGGAAGGGAACTTACAACAAAAAGAAATGACAATAAAAAATATCTTTAGAAATACATGAAAAATAAATTCTACAAACTAATATACAACATGATATAACACCTATATTCTGAAAAAAGTGAAAAAAAATAATACAACTAAGTTATTAAAAACATTTTCTATGTAGTTAATATTCCCTAAAATTTGGGATGCACAATCTTTTCTTTGGTGAAAATATTAAGAAATCTTATTATATATTCATGGAAAATGATTATATTTAAGGGAAAAATATAAGTGTATGCATAACTATAATAATTGATGAAAATTCACTAAAAAACATTATTCACACCCTACTGAGAGTTTCAATAAGTTTACACTCACTCCACTAAACAACACCATCATACTTCTTATTTGATTTGGCGTAAGGCTAGCTTCCATTTTAGGCCAGGTGGTTTTTAGAGCAATTGTTTCTCGGCACCTTCTTTAATCTTTTGGAGAAAGTGGAGACACTTAGGTAAAAAATCAGGATATGATGTTTGGGGACACTTTCTGACCTAAAGATGGAGGATATGATGTGATACAACAATGCAGATATTGAGGAGCACACCTCTCCATGAGGGCACATATATTCCTAAAATCTTCAACCTATTCCTCTATAAATATTTCATAACTATTTTAACTAAATAAATGTACATTGAGTAATAAATCTATACAATTTGTAGAGTGTTTATTTTTTATGTGGTCAAAAATCCCTAAAATTGTAATCTTTACAAAAGAATTCAGCTTGAAGAATAGAGTTTAATCTTTTCTAGGTTCTCATAATTTTGGAGTTTGTTATCTGCTCCATATTGCTTTGAAAGAAAAAAAACTTACTAAAGAACATATCAGAGTGAGTAGTAGATTTAATGGTTATAAAAACCAACACACTGCTCAACTAGGACCAAAGCAAATAGTGTTTCCCTCTATTTTTGTGGTCTCTGTGAAAAGCAAAGATCAATTATTCCTTCACATGTGAAATGGAAAGTTTCATCACCTCTTCCTAAAAGCCTTAGGACACATTACTAATTTGTTTGGGATATCCCAAGCAATGATTTGGCTACCATGAATTCTTAGTTATTGATGCCTTGTAATCATAGACTAGCTACATGTAATGAACCAACTCACGTACATTAATAGGACCCATAGCCCAACACTAGGAACAATCATATCCCAACACATAAATCAATATGGCCCATATCCCAACACTAGGACCAAAGCCAATGAAATTTACAATAATTTTGGAATTAAAAAACCATTGAAAATAAAGTCCATATCAAACTATAAAAAAAAACAATTTATTGTCGAGTTATCCAAGCCCATGATTGCAATATGTCCCCAAGGATATAACAAAGTCATAAAAATGGTCAAATGAAATGGGTGTTCATTACAAATGAAAAGGAGTGATAGAGATAGGATACTCAACGTTCACTATAACATGAAAAAGTAAAGATATAAGCAATATTTTTAAAATGTTATTTATATCGTACTTTACTTTATTGTTCACAACAAACAATTTATACATAGTATTGGAAAAAAAGTTGTTTGAAGAAATAAATAAACTTTATTATCCCCATTAAAGATTCAATTTGACGGACAAATTACCACATTAAAAAACTTATCATCATAAAAATTAAATAAAGTACTTAAAACTTTTAATAAATCGTTATGAACTTCAAATTTTACTCAAAAATTGGATTTTAAATTCCAATCACTAAGATACCATTTATGTGGTACTTTATTAATCACATCAGATAAATCACACAGAGGAAAGAAAAGTGATTCAGACCAGTTTGTTTTATTGTCCAGATACATGAACTCAACAAAAAGGCAATTGATTTTATGGTCCATAGTAAGATTCCATTTATATCGTATTCTCTGTTCACAAAAGTCATAGAGTACTAGAAAAAAAATATTCGAGTAAAAAAATTGAGTTTATTGTCCACGTAGACGAACTCAACCGAGTAAAAAAATTGAGTTTATTGTCCACATAGACGAACTCAACCGAGTAAAAAAAATGAGTTTTTTGTCCACGTACATGAACTCAACCGAGTAAAAAAATTGATTTTATTGTCCACGTACATGAACTCAACTGAGTAAAAAGAGTGAGTTTATTTTCCACGTACACGAACTCAACAAACAAGATTCATGTGGAGTGGAAGGAAGGGTAATCACGAAATCTGCTGCAATTCTACTCGGATCGATATGGAAGGTGATAAATCAAACATGTTGCTACTTTGTTCCTCATATCGATTTCGAAGAGGATAGATAACGTTCATTGTAGAGCCTGAGAATCAATATACAAGAATATACTTTGTTTCATGAAGCCCTATTTCCAATTCCTCACATCAGACAATGATTGTGGCTACACACTAGTATAGCATTGGAGGCAAATATCATTTTGGGGGTCATAAGACAACCATATCTCAACCAACAAGGTTGACACCTCAACAAATGGATGAAAGAAGAGCATTCGGACTATGTTTCAATTGTGACAACAAGTACATTAAAGGGCATAAATGCGGTGAGAAGAAATTATTCTACATAGACTATGAAGAGGAAGAAGATAGTTTACCTAAACCAATAAGGTTGACACCTCAACAAATGGATGAAAGAAGAGAAAAAGGACTATGTTTCGATTGTTATAACAAGTACAGTAATGGGCATAAATGCAGTGAAAATAAATTATTCTACATAGACCATGAAGAGGAATAAGATAAAGAATTGGAACCATCACAAGACCCAAATCTAGAAGAGACTACTCCAACAATATCGTGTCATGCTTTGGCCGATATCACTACTCCACAAACCCTCAAGATATAAGGATACATCAAAAATAAAAAGGTAACAATATTGATTGATTAAGGTAGCACCCATAATTTCATCAATTACAAATTAGCAAAAGATGTCAATTGTTTTGTATATCCTGCACCAGAGTTTCAAGTAATGATTGCATATGGAGGTACCATAATTTTTTCAAGAAAATGCCATAATATTAGGATCAACATTGGGGGAGTATTTTCTGGATATCCCCATGATTTCCATCCAAATGGGGGGTGTTGATGTGATCCGGATTTATGTAGGAACACAATGAAATATAGAAATACACATAAACACAGAGATACAGCGGAAATAAGACTTCATTTCATTAATAACAAATGACTAAAATATGCTTACATACAGAATGGAAATAAACTAGCTAGGGCGCTGGTAGCTTATCTCTGAGAAGAGATGTGGCCGTTACTCGCATCCATGAGAAGATGATTCCAATGAGGCTCTGAAGGCCCTTTTACAATAAACGGGAATTCCAAAAGTCCTAAACATCCAAAAACCTAACCCTAGGAGATGAAGCGTCAAAAGTCATGTGAGCCCCGTTTGGGTAAGTGAGTACATCAACTTCCCGGGGTCGTAACGTTTTCATATGATCTCTGTTTTAGGCATGTGATAGCTCACTGAAAAGATCTATCCGAGGCCTACAACGCTCAAGAAAAAATGACATCATTAGATGTGATTTTGTGAGAGAAACATACCCAAAAAAAAAATCATTTAGGGCCTCAAAATGGCTCCAAAAGTTCAGGACCTGAAAAAACTGATAAAAATAGTAAATTACCAAAATTGCCAGAAATCCATTTTGAGCCATTTGGAAAAGGTGGGTGGCCACTAATATCCACCTGGATCATGATTTTGTATTAGGGGTCCAATGGTCGCAATCACTGGGAATAGTGGCCTTTGATTTTCAAAATCTTTTTATGAGATTTTCCTCAAATGACAAGGAAATGAGATTACATGTATCCAAGGGAAACCCTCTAAAGTGATAAGCTCTAATAGCATGGAAAAACTACTCAAAAAGGGACACCATGGTGTAATTTCACAATTGTGCTCACTTGATGTTCAAACATCTATAGCCCTGACTCCATCAGATATCCAAATAATTATCAACAATCATTCCAAGGTATTTGGTGAAATGCCTAAGGGTCTTCCACCTCCGAGACCATGACCATGTTATTCATTTGCAGCCAGGAAGTGTACCACCTAACATTATGCCTTACAAGTATCCATATGCATAGAAGAGTGAGATTGAACGCATGATCCAGGAAATGTTAGAGGTTGGCATCATTCAACATAGACAAAGTTCTTTATCTTCATGAGTGGTGTTGGTTACAAAAGAAAAATGACTCATGGTGTATGTGTCCATATTATAGACAAGTCAACAAAATGACCATCAAACATAAGTTTCCTATCCCTGTCATTGATGAATTATTAGATGAATTAAATGGACAAAAATTATTTACTAAGTTGGATATTCGTTCGGGATATCATCAAATCAGAGTGAGACAGGAAGACATTCCTAAAACAGTTTTTAGAACACATGAAGGTGATTATGAATTTTTGGTTATTCCATTTGGACTGACTAATGCACTGTCAACATTTCAAAGATTGAAAAATTATATTTTCAAGCCCTTAGAAAATTTGTGTTAGTATTTTTTGATGACATACTAATGTACAACAAATATTGGGAAGAGCATGTACAACATGTTGACAAATTATTACAACTATTGGAAGAGCAACAACTTTATGCAAATCCTTTCAAGTGTTCCTTTGGGGTTCAAGAAGTGGAATATTTGGGTCATAGTGTATCTCATGAAGGTGTAAAAGTGGACCCTAACAAAATTAAATCTATAATGGAATGGCCAATTCCCAAAACCTTGAAGAAACTTAGAGGATTCTTAGGATTGAAAGGCTATTACCATAAGTTTTTCAAGAACTATGGTCAAATAGCAGCACCTCTAACAACATTTTTAAATAAGAAATCTTTTTCTTGGAAAGAAGAAGCAACCAAAGATTTTGAAAAACTTAAGGAGGGTACATGTACAACTCTCGTCTTGACCACACCTGACTTCACAAAAACATTTATTGTGGAGTGTCATGCCTCGGGCCATGGAATTGGTGTGGTTTTAATGCAAAAAGGAAGAACCATTGCCTTTGAAAGAAGACAAATTAAAGGAAAAAAACTTAGTCAAGCCCATTTATGAAAAAGAAATGTTGACCATAATACATGCAGTTCATAAATGGCGCCCATACCTAATAGGAAGACACTTAAAGGTAAAAAATAATCATGACAGTTTGAAGTACTTTTTGGAGCAACGATTATCTTCAGAAGAGAAACAAAAATGGGTTACAAAGATGTTGGGTTATGACTTTGAAATTATATACAAAAAAGGAAAACATAATGTTGTGGCAGATGCCCTTTCTAGGAAAGAATAAGAAACAAAGGGTTCATTATGTGCTATTTCTAGTCTGCAATCAGATTGGGTTGAAGAAGCAAGGATAGAATGGAATCAAGATCAAGAGGTATGCAATATCTTTCAAAAACTACATGAAGACCCCAGTTGAAGAGAAAATTTTGTATGGAAGAATGATTTTCTATGGTATCATGATCACCTATAATTATTTAACAATTCCCAACTCAAACAGAAGAGCCTTCTGGAATTGCACACTTATCATATAGGGGGACATTCAGGATTCTTGAAAACATACCACAGGGTCAAGAGGAATTTTTTCTGCGAAGGTCTTAAAAATTATGTTCAAGTTTGTCTCAAAATGTCTGGTCTTCCAACATAATAAGGGAGAGACAATCAATGCTCCAGGTATCCTACAACGATTGGCTATACCAAGCCAACATTACAAAGAAGTTTCCATGGATTTTAATACAGGTTTACCAAAATCAAAAGGAAAGACCATCATAATGGTAGTAGTGGATCAACTAACAAAGTATGCCTATTTTTGCACTCTTTCTCATCCTTTTAAAGAAAGCACAGTAGCAACAAAATTAGTGGAAACAGTTCAAAAACTACATGGAGTCCCCAAGATTATTGTAAGTGACAGAGATCCAATTTTCACGGCAAATTTTTGGACTGAATTATTTTCTTGTTTTGGTACTCAATTGGCTCATAGTTCATGTTACCACCCTCAATCTAATGGGGAAATTGAGCTTGTGAATAAATTTCTATAAGGATATCTTTGTTTCTTTGCATCTTATAAATAGACACATTGGGTCAAGTGGTTTCCCTTAGTGGAATGGTGGTACAACACATCCTTCCATACTTCATCAAAAATGTCCCCATTTCTGGCACTTTATGGATATCATCCTCCATCCATCACATCACCCTTGAAAGGGAATACAAAGGTTCAAGAAGTGGAGGACCACATAGGGATCCAACAAGAGGTCTAAAAACTATTGAATGACAACTTGGTTGTGGCACAAAATAGGATGAAACAAGATGAAGATCAACATCGCATGGAAATGGAATTTGAGGTGGGGGATTGGGTATTTCTAAGGCTACAACCATACGAATGAATGTCACTAAAGAAATAAACTATGGACAATAAACTAGAACCCAAATATTATGGCCCCTATAAGGTTTTGCAAAGTATTGGAAGTATGTCTTACAAATTAGAGTTGCCTCCATCTTCATGTGTACATCCAGTATTCCATGTTTCTTGCTTAAAGAAATTCATCGACAACATGATCTCGGTCCAAAAAAGTTTACTAGAGCTCAATGAAGAAGGGAAAATCACACTAGGGCCAAAATCAATCATTGAAATGAGAATTAAGCAGCTAAGAAATCGAGCAATTACATAATACCTCGTCAAATGGAAGAGCCTACTAGTGGAACATGCAACATGGGAAGATGAGTTCTTCATGCAGAAGAATCCGTGGTTAGACAAGTGTTGAGGACACCACTTGTTTGAAGGGGAAACAAATGTTAATCCCTAGACAAAGCCCCATGATATGTATAAAAGTTCTTATTATTCCCTAGATAGTGAATTATTACATTTCTAGTAGGTCGGCTAGAACCCTTCTTTGCACCTTTTCATTGTAATTGTAACCCTTTGCCTCCTATATATATATATATATATATATATATACCAAGGAGATATAGTATTAGGATCATCTTATCTCATCTCATATTGTGTTCTGAAATTTATATACTGTAAAGGAGGTTTCCGACTCGAAGTGGACTGAATTTTATTGATTTCTTATCATTTTTAAGGCGTAGGGTCTTAACAAGTAAAGTTGTAGATCTCTTGAGTCGTCTTCCAACACAAGTACTTAACATTTTGGGGGTGCGTTGTGCAACATATGATTCATGGCATGAATCTGTGTTATAGATCCATTCTTTGGTTCGATTTGGCAGACCATCTAACATCCTACTAAGGTAAAAAAATTCCATTTTTAGATTATTCCCTTTGCAATGCTTAACTCTATAAATTGAATAAGTTGGGTGTTCGTACTATTCTTGATCTGACTCTCATTCGTGAAGCACATGAATTTACTTATGGATACCATTGTATCGCTCTGAAAATTTTCCAAAACCTCCAACGACACTTGTTTTGACCTACCATGCAATGTTATATTGAGACTTTCATTCAAAAGTATGCCCTTATAGGACCAACGAACTTTCTAACCATAAATATGGTCTCTATCAACCAATGCCAATCCCCACCTGACCCTGGGCATCTCTCTATGGATTTTTTCAATGGATTACATATGGCTTTTCACGAACATGACTGTGTTTTTAAGTCTATCAAGTTTCCAAAGTGACCATCTTCATTCCCCATTCTAAGACCATGTTTTCATCTGAAACTATGAAATTGCTTTTTCTCCCATTTTGGTCTCCCTCTTAATATTTTCTTCGATCATGATTCTTGTTTTCTCAATACCTTTTGGAAGACCTTCTGGCACTTGATGGGATATAGACTTAGCCTCTCTAGTTCCTTCCACCCCAAGGAAATGACCAAATTGAGGGGGTTAATCACATTCTCATTCATACTCTCGAGATGTATTATGAAAATAAAAACAATGGGACACTTAATTGCTTGTTCAATGAGACAATTGAAGTCATATTGTTAATCATTCTAATGGTTTCTCTCCTTTGGAGGCATGCTATGGCTATCAATGCCTCTCTCATTGAATCATATTGTTAATCATTCTATTGGTTTTCCTCCTTTGGAGGCATTCTATGGCTATCAATTTCTCACTCCTTATGAGTTTCCCATTATTGTTCAGCCACCATCCTCTTCCTAGCAGACTAGTAGTTAAAGGAAGAACACAATGCTTCAACCTTTCTTCAATAAGTAGCTAGAATTCATGATCAAGTTGTTGCTGCTCTATAGGCTTCTCAAGAGTGCTATAAGGGTTTTCATGACCATCGCTATGCCCCCTAGATATTCTAGGTTGGAAATTGAGTGTGGTTACGACTACACAAATAGAGGTTCAAGCCCAACACCATCATAAACTAAAACTTCTATACTACGACCCTTACACTATTATTCAAGAGATAATGATAATGTCTAGATCAATGATAATGGCTATCGTCTGGACTTGCATTCTCAACTTGTCATTTATGACGTGTTCAATACCAACAACCTCAAATTTTTTGAGCCTACTTTGTTTGATAATGAGGAAGTCACTATTTCACAAGGAATGTTTCTTTTTTCAAACCACATAAGTCATAACTTATCAAACAATTTGGCGATCAAACCATATTTATAAAAAATATATATCATTTAGCTTAAGAAATAACCCATTTATTTCTTGTTACTACCTTTAAAATTTGGCAAAAACACCATTCCATTAGTGTCACATGTCCATCACTAACAATAATCAACAAAAAAATCTCACAGTAAAATATTTAGAGAAAAAACAAACTTTCATATCAATTATAGGGAAGGGAACTTACAACAAAAAGAAATGGCAATAAAAAATATCTTTATAAATACATGAAAACGAAAATCTACACACTAATATACAACATGATATAACACCTATATGTTGAAAAGAGTGAAAAACAAATGATACAATTAAGCTATTAAAAACATTTTCGATGTAGTTAATATTCCCTAAAATTTGGGATGCACAATCTTTTATTTGGCGAAAATATTAAGAAATATTATTATATATTCATGGAAAATGTTTATATTTAAGGGAAAAATATAAGTGTATGTATAACTATAATAATTGATAAAAATTCACTAAAAATCATTATTCACACCCTACTGAGAGTGTCAATAAGTTTACACTCACTCCACTAGACAACACCATCACACTTCCTATTTGATTAGGCATAAGGCTAGCTTTCATTTTAGGCCAGGTGGTTTCTAGAGCAATTGTTTCCAGTCACCTTCTTTCATCTTCTGGAGAAAGTGGAGACACTTAGCTAAACAAGGAGGATATGATGCGTAGGGACACTTTCTAACCTAAACATGGAAGATATGATGTGATACAACAATGCATATATTGAGGAGCACACCTCTCCATGAGGGCACATATATTCACGAAAACTGCAACCTATTCCTCTATAAATATTTCATAACTATTTTAACTAAATAAATGTACATTGAGTAATTACTCTATACAATTTTTAGAGTGTTTATTTTTTATGTGGTCAAAAACCCTAAAATTGTAATCTTTACAAAAGAATTCAGATTGAAGAATAGAGTTTAATCTTTTCTAGGTTCTCATAATTTTGGAGTTTGTTATCTGCTCTATATTGCTTTGAAAAAAAAACTTACTAAAAAACATATCAAAGTGAGTAATAGATTCAATGGTTATAAAAACCAACACTTTTCTCAACTAGGACCAAAGCAAATAGTGTTTCACTCCATTTTTGTTGTCTCTGTGAAAAGAAAATATCAATTATTCCTTCACATGTGAAGTGGAAAGTTTCAACACCTCTTCCTAAAAGCCTTAGGACACATTACTACCTTGTTTGGGATATCCCAATTGATGATTTGGCTACCATGAAGTCTTAGTTATTGGTGCCTTGTAATCACAGACTAGCTACATGTAATGAACCAACTCACGTACATCGATAATACCCATATCCCAACACTAGGAACAATCATATCCGAACACATAAATCAATAGGACCCATATCCCAACACTAGGACCAAAGCCAATAAAATTTACAATAATTTTGGAATTAAAAAACCATTGAAAATAAACTCCGTATCAAACTATAGGAAATCAATTTATTGCCCAGTTATCCAAGCCCATGATTGCAATATGTCCCTAAGGATATAACAAAGACATAAAAATGATCAATTGAAATAGGTGTTCATTATCAAATGAAAAACAGTGATAGAGATAGGATACTCGGTGTTCACTATCACATGAAAAAGTAAAGATATAAGCAATCTTTTTAAAATTCCATTTATATCGTACTTTACTTTATTGTTCACAACAAACAAGTCATACATAGTATTGGAAAAAAAGTTGTTTGAAGAAATAAATAAACTTTATTATCCCCATTAAAGATTGAATTTGACGAACAAATTACCACATTAAGAAACTTACTCATCATAAAAATTAAATAAAATACTTAAAACTTTTAATAAATCCCTTTGAACTTCAAATTTTACTCATAAATTAGATTTCAAATTCCAATCACTAAGATACCATTTATGTGGAACTTTATTAATCACAGAGAGCAAAGAAAAGTGATTTAGACTAGCTTTATTGTCCAGATACACGAACTCAACAAAAAGGCAATTAATTTTATGGTCCACGTACAATAAGATGCCATTTATGTCATATTCTCTGTTCACAAAAGTCATAGAGTACTAGAAAAAAAATGTTCGAGTAAAAAAAATGAGTTTATTGTCCACGTACACGAACTCAACCGAGTAAAAAAATTGAGTTTATTGTCCATGTACACGAACTCAACTAAGTAAAAAAATTGAGTTTATTGTCCATGTAAACGAACTTAACCGAGTAAAAAAATTGAGTTTATTTTCCACGTACACAAACTCAACAAACAGGGTTCACGTGGAGTGGAAGGAAGGGTAATCACAAAATATGCTGCAATTCCACTCAGATCGATATGTAAGGTGATAAATCAAATATGTTGCTACTATGTTACTTAGATCAATTTGGAAGAGGATAGATAATGTTCATCAGATAGCCTGAGCATTGATATACATGCATATACTTTGTTTCATGAAGCCCTATTTCCAATTCCTCACATCCAACAATTATGTTGGTTGCACACAAGTATATCATTGGAGGCAAACATCGTTTTGGGGGTCATAAGACAACCATATCTCAACCAAGAATGTTGACACCTCAACAGATGGATGAAAGAAGATGAAAAGGACTATATTTCAATTGTGACAACAAGTACATTAAAGGGCATAAATGCAGTGAGAAGAAATTATTCTACATAGACTATGAAGAGGAAGAAGATAGTTTACCTAAACCAATAAGGTTGACACCTCAACAAATGGATGAAAAAAGAGAAAAAGGACTATGTTTCAATTATGATAACAAGTACAGTAAGGGTCATAAATGCGGTGAAAAGAAATTATTCTACATAGACCGTGAAGAGGAAGAAGATCAAGAATTGGAACCATCACAAGACCCAAATCTAGAAGAGATTACTCCAACAATATCTTGTCATGCTTTGGTCGGTATCACTACTCCACAAACCCTCAATATACAGGGATACATCAAAAATAAAAGGGTAACAATATTGATTGATTCAGGTAGCACCCATAATTTCATCGATTACAAATTAGCAAAAGATCTCAATTGTTTTATATATCTTGCACCAGAGTTTCAAGTAATGATTTCATATGGAGGTACCATAAAGTTTTTAGGAAAATGTCAGAGTATTAATATCAACATGGGGGAGTATTTTCTGGATAGCCCCATGATTTCCATCCAAATGGGGGGTGTTGATGTTGTATTAGAGGTCCAATGGTTGCAATCATTGGGAATAGTGGCCTTTGATTTTCAAAATATTTTTATGAGATTTTCCACAAATGACAAGGAAATTGAGCTTACAGGTATCCAAGGGAAACCTCATAAAGTGTTAATCTATAATAGCATGGAAAAACTACTCAAAAAGGGACACCATGGTGTAATTTCACAATTGTGCTCACTTGATGTTCAAACATCTATAGCCCTGTCTCCATTAGATATTCAAATAATTATCAACAATCATTCCAAGGTATTTGGTGAAATGCCTAAGGGTATTCCACCTACCTGAGACCATGACCATGTTATTCATTTGCAGTCAAGAAGTGTAGCACCTAACATTAGGCCTTACAGGTATCCATATGGATAGAAGAGTGAGATTGAACACATGATCCAGAAAATGTTAGAGGCTGGAATCATTCAACATAGCCAAAGTTCTTTCTCTTCACTAGTGGTGTTGCTTACAAAAAAAAAATGACTCATGGGATATGTGTCCAGATTATAGAGAACTCAACAAAATGACCATCAAAGATAAGTTTCCTATCCCCATCATTGATGAATTAAATGGAGCAAAATTATTTACTAAGTTGGATATTCGTTCAGGAGCAACGATTATCTTCAGAAGAGAAACAAAAATGGGTTACAAAGATGTTGGTTTATGACTTTGAAATTATATACAAAAAAGGAAAACATAATGTTGTGGAAGATTCCCTTTCCAGGAAAGAAGAAGAAACAAAAGGTTCACTATGTGTTATTTCTAGTCCACAATCGGATTGGGTGGAAGAAGCAAGGATAGAATGGAATCAAGATCAAGAGGTATGCAAGATCATTCAAAAACTACATGAAGTCCCCAATTCAATAGAAAAGTTTGTATGGAATAATGATTTTCTATGGTATCATGATCACCTATAATTATGTAAGAATTTCCAACTCAAACAGAAGATCCTTCTGGAATTTCACACTTCTCCTATAGGGGGACATTCGGGATTCTTGAAAACATACCACAGGGTCAAGAGGGATTCTTTTTGGGAAGGTCTTAAAAATTATGTTCAAGTTTGTCTCAGAATTTCTGGTCTTCCAACAAAATAAGGGAGCGACAATCAAGACTCTAGGTATCTTACAACCATTAGCTATTCTAAGCCAGCGTTGGGAAGAAGTTTCCATGGATTTTATTATAGGTTTACCAAAATCGGAAGGAAAGACCATAATCATGGTAGTACTGGATCGACTAACAAAGTATGCCCATTTTTTCACTCTTTCTCATCCTTTTAAAGAAATCACAGTAGCAACAACATTCATGGAAACATATAAAAAACTACATGGAGTCCCCAATATTATTGTAAGTGACAGAGACCCAATTTTCACGGGAAATTTTTGGACTGAATTATTTTCTTGTTTTGGTACTCAATTGGCTCATTGTTCATGTTACCACCCTCAATCTGATGGGAAAATTGAGTTTGTGAATAAATTTCTAGAAGGATATGTTCGTTTCTTTGCATCCGATAAACAAACACATAATTTGGGTCAAGTGGTTTCCCTTAGCGGAATGGTGGTACAACACATCCTTCCATACTTCATAAAAAATGTCCACATTTATGGAACTTTATGGATATCATCCTCCATCCATCACATCACCCTTGGAAGGGAATACAAAGGTTCAAGCAGTGGAGGATCACATAGGGAACCAATAAGAGGTCCTACAACTGTTGAATGAAAACTTGGTTATGGCACAAAATCGGATGAAACAACAAGAAGATCAACATTGCAGGGAAATGGAGTTTTAGGTGGGGGATTGGGTATTTCTAAGGCTACAACCATACAAACAAATGTCCCTAAAGAAACAAAGATGGAAAATAAACTAACACCCAAATATTATGGCCCCTATAAGGTTTTGCAAATGATTGGAAGTATGGATTACAAATTGGAGTTGCCTCCATCTTCACGTGTACTTCCAGTATTCCATGTTTCTTGCTTAAAGAATGTCATCGACAACAAGATCCCAATCCAAAATATTTTACCAGAGCTCAATGAAGAAGAGAAAATCACACTAGATCTAGAAACAATCCTTGAAATGAGAATTAAGCAACTGAGAAATCGAGTAATTACACAATACCTCGTGAAATGGAAGAACCTACTAGTGGAAGATGCAACATGAGAAGATGAGTTTTTCATGCAGAAGAATCTGTGGTTAGACAAGTTTTGAGGACACCACTTGTTTGAAGGGGACGGACATGTTAATCCCTAGACCAAGCCCCATGATATGTATAAAACCCCTTATTATGCCCTAGATAGTGAATTATTACATTTCTAGTAGGTCGGCTAGAACCCTTCTTTGCACCCTTTCATTGCAATTGTAACCCCTTGTCTCCTATATATATATATATATATATATATATATATATATATATATATATATATATATATATATATATATATATATATATATATATATATATATATATAT
>JZKD02S1492280.1:118622-128916 GCA_000966675.3 Picea glauca
GGGGTGACATTTGGACACCGTATATCTCCCTCTTCTCCTCAGAATGCATAGCATTTACACAACTTGGATGGTGGTGCAGTTGTGCAACGTCGGAGACTTAATGGGATGCTCGATGTGAGAGCTGGAGTGCTAGAAGACTATTACAAGGCTATTACAGGTTGTCAACTTGAAGTTAATGGCGGTTTTCATGACCAATTTTGCCAACTTATCAATTTTTTTTATTCAGGTGTTATGGGTGGCTCCCTCAGGCTCCCTCACTAGAATCTTTCTTGCTCATGGTTCTCTTCTCTTCTCGCCCTTTCTCCCCCGGCCTTCTGATATTCATCCCATCGCAATTCCACGCGAGAGGGGTAAGTCGAAGCGTGTCCTAGCCTACTACATTTTCAAAGCAAGACGACTATGTCTGAGTCCCTCATCTGCGCCAATTCCTCCCACCTCCATTAGCCCAATCCTTGTTGGTTCACCCTCAATGAATTCTCCCTTCACAAACCAGATTTGGATGGGGGATGAAATCCACCAAGTTTACATAGAAGAAGAATTCCCTCTAGTACCTCCCCAGTCTCCTCTGGACTCTCTTTTGATAACAACCACATACCTACATGCCTCTCTTCTCCATTCCTCCCGAGGGGAAAATGTCGATCCTACCCTAGTTTTGGGGGTTTCCCAATCACAAAAGAGTCCTCTACTTCACTCGGTGAAAAGGTTCAGGACGATGATTTCCTCGGTATTGAGCTCCACCCCAATGCAGATTATGTGTCAAAGATGCCTCGCCAATGCAGCTTCTCAGAAGATCAATTGCATCTCATATTTGAGATGAGAAGGGATGTTGTTGACCAACTTCATTGTCAAACCATCCTGTGTCGTTGGTTGGATGTTGTATTCGACTCTCTTCAAAGCAAGTTTGTCAAAAGTCGATGTTCGACCTCCTGCGAGCCTTATGTATTCACACCATCTTGGCCTCAACCCTCCAATGGTGATGGCAATCCGGGTTCTTCCAGTGTTTAAATTCTCTTGTTTATAAAGTGCAACCTGGTTTCCATTTGTAATGAGAGAACATGTTACTTATTTATTTATTGATTATCTAAAATAATACATTTTTATTTAAAAAATATATATATTAAGTTTATTAATAAATAATATATTATATCGTTTTGAAATTCACAATATCTATATTTTAATTTTAAAAAATTAAACATTAATTAATTATAAAATATTTTTATAATTTAATATCTTAATTTTTTAAATTATAAATTAACAAATTATGAAAAAAAATTAATAATATATTGATTAATACTTCAATATCTTAATTCGAAAGAAACTTCATAACAGATACAAACATCTTAATTTATAATATATAAAAACCTTACTTCTTAATTGATAATTCATTTATTTATTTTAATTAGTTTTTATAATAAAATTATTTTACAAGAAAATAAATTATAATGCCATTCCTTAAATCATGAAGAGACTTGAAGAACAATAAAGAATACAAATTTGATACCTCAGGTTCACTTTTATACATAGAAACGCTTTGATATATGCCATTCCCCTGGTTTTTGAATTTTAAAAATTATGTCACCCCTAAACAAATTTGTCTCCAAACGCTATAGATTACTCATATTCATATTCAAACAATAAACAAATTCACAGGAATTACTCATATTCATATTCAAACAATAAACAAATTCACAGGAACGCCCGCATGTTAAGAGAACGAGCACTTTAAATTCATAAAAAATGGAAGAATGCTCACTCTAAGAACAATTATATTGATTTCAGACTGAAAACAATTCAATCTCCTCTGTGTGGAGGATGATTTAAGCCAATCCAACAGCCTTTCGTCGGTTGAGTTTGAGAGTATTCCTGGGCTGCAGATCTCCGAGTATTAGAAAATATTGACTGCGATTCAAATCCCCGCCGATGGCTGAAAGCCGGCTCTGTTGTGTTGTGGTGCAATTTTTTTACAACGGTGGGTTTGGATCTCGAATAAGAAGCTCGGTCTCTTCTCCTGCAGACCGAGTAGATCTCTGGTGATGTGGTGTTGCCATGATACAGAGACGAGCCTGACGGGCAGACGTAGCATTTTTTTGCCCTCTTCCATGCCCTGTTACGTGTAGTGTTGCTGCTTGTGCTGTCCCTCCTTCCAAACACTGCTTTGAAAAATGAGCGGATAAATTCAACCAAATTCGAAATTATCTGGAACGTGTCCATAACCAAATTCGAAATTCAAATATGAAATTTCAGTTAGCGAGATAAATTCAAATAACCAAATTCTAAATTCAAATTTGAAATTTCAGTTAGCGAAATAAATTCAAATTTCAATAAGTGGGATGTCACTTCGCAAGCAGGCGAACGCTATCCATGATATGGATGCACTATGGTATGGCATGAGAAATGTACGACCATGCAACAGCCGCCTCCCAATCATTGAGTTGCTGCATGGTGGATAGCTTTGCCGAATGAAGTAGACTAACTCGGCAACAATCTTCTCTTCCTAGAATCTTTACTCTGACAGGTCCTCCAGCGCCGATGGTTCCTCCGGAGATGGTTTAGTTATCAAGGGATAACTGACTTGGCAAGGTAGTCGAAATCATGAATGCGATGGGATGCCTACATTTGAGTTTCAAATTCAAATTTTAAACCTGGACTCCACCGCCTCCCGTTTGTTCCTGACCCTATTTCGAAAACACAATTTAGAACAGGAACCCGGGACAACAACAGACTGATTGGAAGGAAGTTCTCTTATTTATCCGTTTAGAGCAATATGAAGCTATGGCCTTTCAAGGCCATTTCAGGTTCTGATGATAAGCCCATCATCGTTGTAACATACAAAGGGGAGGAGAAGCATTTTTCAGCGGAGAAGATTTGGTTTGTGTTCTTTACGAATGATGCCTGCACTAAAATTTGAAGGGATATTCAAAAGCCTACGCCTCTTTTTCTTGTTATTTTGCTTCATGTATTATGTTTATTTCTCTCTGTTATCACCCTGGACTGGCTTGTTCTTGTTATTTTGCTTTGTGTATTGTGTTTCTTTCTATCTATTTATCACCCTGGACTGACTTCTATTCGTAGGTCTTTTTGGGTTATGAGACAATAGCTTTGAGATTCAGCGAGCATGGAACCCACAAATCCCAAAAGTAGACAGAAGGTCAACATCAACGGTTTATCAAAACAAGGAAAGCAGCAACATCATCATCATCATGAAAAGAAGGGTTACTTTCCCTTCTCTTTAATTCCAATGCCAAGCAGTATGAATAGCAAGTACTTAATATGTCTTTCCATGGCAATGAATGTCTTTCTTCTCACTAGTTTTCTATTTGAGAAAAACTACCATCCCATTACAATACCCAGAAACTTGTGGGGGAAAGGAAAATCATTGGTTAATAACAACTTGTGTATGCCTCCACAAGAAGAGGGCAAAGAAAACACAGTATGTGCAATGGATGATCCAAGTAATAATATCACAGTTGCTACTGCAGGAGGTCATGCAACATGCTCTGGCCATGGCTACTATGTCGATAATAATGTTTCTCTTCTCAACGAGCTTTAAATGGTGGCTTATGTAAATGCCATGCCTGCTTCACAGACCGTAATTGTTCCACTGTTGTCTCCGACTGCGTCCTCAACCTTGACCAATAAGTTTTCTTAATCCCTTATGTATTTTTTTCAATTTTTAAGTGACAATGGTAATTTGCATAGCTTCTAGGTCTTTCCTTCATTTTAAGAGAACCTTAAAACGATCATTGGCGGTAGAAAGCATAAAAAACAAGGATTATGTTATCAATCTCTCTAACATAATTAACATAATTATGTTCGAGGGATTTTAACATAGCTCGAGAGATTGTTACTTGTGGGAAAGAAGAGTAAAATTTGAGATCAATGAATGTAGTTCAACTGACAATTAATGGAACAATTATAATTTCGAATATGAGTGAGGATTGACTTTGAAATCAAGCAATGGCAATGCAATCCAACAACTCAGATGTGTGAAAGTGACACAATTTAGCTATGCTTAGGAATTGAGATTCACAATATGTTGGGTTAGTTCATGGTAGAAATTGGCACCACATATCTAATGTCACGCGTTAAAGGAAAAAAAATACTATCATCTTCTAATCTAATAAACTAAAGGATTTAGAAAGAGAGACGAATGGATGAAAATATTTTGAAGATGAGACCGATTATCAAAACTTGAATTTAAAGACTTGTTTTATAAAGAAGAAATGGAAAGTCTTGTAAAGAAAAAAATGGATAGTGGAAGTCAATGAACGTCTCTATTTAAATGTTTAAAACGAAAATACTTTGCAAAATGAATTAATTACTCTCGATGGTCTTCTGTAAGAATGCAGCTTTTCCATAGCTAAAATGTGAAGGAAAGGAGGATGAAGATTGATGGCTTGAATGTTATGAGAATCATCAAAACAACAAGACTAATATTGATAGTGATATCTATGTTCTCAATTTTGATTTGGGCAGAGGCACTTCTAATGTTTCACTTTCGACAATAAAAAATTGTATTTTAAATTATGGTATTTTTTTCGGGTTTTGTGTGAGGTTTCCTGCACAACAGTTCTAATTATCAACCTTTTCTATTCGTGGATTTCAAACCCTCTTTGGCATTTGGCTATAATTTCATACTTGGTATTAAGTCTTGTTTTTGCATTTTTTAGGAGTGTCATGTAAAATTGAAGAACACAGAACTTGTTTTGATCATTTGGAAAAAATTGTTATTATAATTTTGTATCATGGTCAATCCTTGTTAAGGGTTGACATCAATGACAACCAACTTAAATAATCTACGACTATTAAGTAGTTGTTATTTCCTTGCTTACTGATAGAGAATGAAACATTTGTTGGGGATGATGAGTTTTTTAGGGTTTTGTAGCGATTTATAGCATGATGTATTTTACTTTCACAACTGATATAGAGAGGAATAACTTGACATGTACATGTTTTTATTTTGTTGATGATCTAGTTGTGAGATGTACATGTTTAATTTAGGGATTTCGATTGATTTTACTATGATAGATAGAACTACTAAACCCTCAACCCGTGTCTTATCGTGTGTGAACTGGGTATGAAATTATGGTGCGTAGTAATTGTTGTAAAGAAGTTGTGTAAAGGATCGTTGATCATCCTTGGATCAACGATCCCTATTATTCTAGCGTTGGGAGGGTCAAAAACTAATTTGTGTTGCAGGTTTATAAACCCTGGAAATCCTTGTGATTATACACACACACCGTCGGATTGGGATCCATTAATTTGAGCTCTCAGATCATAGCCTTCACGAGCACACAAGAGGGTTGATCCAACACCCTCTGATATGAACATGAGTGAAATCAACGGTGGATATGAACGTGTGCACCATAAATTTGTGTGGTAAATAATGATTGAGGAAATCACGCTTTTAAATTTGAATCATTCATTCATAGTGCCGACATGTTGTAATCCTATTGACACATGTTATAAAGACCCGTTAACTCACGTTCAACTTATGTCGCTCGACTTGTTTATCTCAAGTCACGATTAAGTCGTGACCATCAATTTGGGAGAAGGTAAAATATCCATCCCCATGAATGTACTTCTTTTCTATGTTCATTAAATGTACTACACTTTCTATATCATAAACCATTTCATTCACTGGTCAAATAGTAAAAGTAGTTGTACTCATTGTTGTCCTTAAGAACTCTATTATTTGAATCCTTCTGAAATAGTTGCCCAGTGATATATTTAATTCATGTAATACACTGTGACACTAATCATACCATAGTATCTATTCAGTAAATAAATAAATAATCAAAACTTCAATTGTTTAGAGAAAATAAAAACATGTACTACAACCATCTTATTCAAAGTTGTGATTTTTATCCAACTTCTGCAACAAGGCAATAACCTACAAAAATAATCATGTATTTATCTTAGTAAATGTTAGGAAAAATAATCAAATTCTACAATAATAATGTTTTTCATGCAGAGTGACACCCCATGTAGAATTAGTAGGTCTTACTCTATATAACTTACCTGCAATAAGTTAAAACTTCATATCTTTCTTATTGAATCTCTTCCTCCCTGGATTTAAAAGAAAATACAAAATACTGGTACAACTTGCAATAAACTCGAATCGATATAAACTAAACAACAAAGTAAAGAAATCAAAATATGTTTGAGTTGCAAATCTTCATAAATATACTTATATTCCTTGAATTTATTATTTATGTCTAAATCTCCCATGGAAACTTAACAATATAACCTGAGTATTTGCTAAACAAAGTAAGGATGGTCAGATTTAGAAAATTTATCAACAATGTTGAATTTGTAACATATGGCTTGGAGGATGCACTAATATTGAAATTTAATTAAACATGATTAGCTTGAATATAATTAGCATGGTTTAGGGAAGATACAACCTAGGAAGGTTCGTCCTGCAAGGAGAGAGCAATTGTAGACTAGCATAGCTCGGTTTGCTAGTTTGAGGAAACAACAGGTCCTTGAGTCTCGGCCTGCAAGGAGGAGGAGAAACCACAATTTTGTGGATAGTTACAATCAATAATTTGAGGCAGATTTGAGGTTGTTACAATACTATTATAGCCAACCAAGATGGCAGTTTTAGGGTTGAACAACTAGCCACAGGTGTGTGTGAGGCCATGACTTTTTCTAAGTACATTGACTTGACCTGGATGGTGATATATGTTTTGGATGCTCTTATTTTTCTTGCTATCCTAGTGGTACATTTCATGGTCTAAGATAATTTTATTCTCAACACTAAATATTTCAACTCAATTAAGCAAATTCTAGCATTGGTTGTTATGTTTTGAATAATATAAACAAGAACATACTTTGTACAATTTGATTGGTAAAAAAATGCATTTTATTTGTTGGATGGTAAATGGTGAATGGTACATGGCTATGATACATTGATATTTCATATTTGGATGCAATACAAACATTTCAAGTTCCAAACATCTTCAAAGTGAGCATTGTTGTTTGAGTCATATTCTCTTTGAGCTAATTATCAATTGTCTTCTCTCATACTCAATGTGCTTTACACCTAAGAGGAGATACAGATCCTAAGTCGAACCAATTCCTAATCCTTCCCCGTCCAAATACAGCGACATGAATTAGTTTTGAACCCCTTAGGGAAACTCTCCTTAGGTTAGAAACCCTAGCCTTAAAGCGTAGAGGCAAGGCCACTGAGGTGATAGTGGGTGGCTTGCCAATCCATTGCCCCAAGCTCTCCTTTGCAGGGAAGGGACTCTCTATTAGCAAGAGTTTGAGTGGTAACAAGGGGGATTCTTGATTCACTGAAATGTATGGTCCCCGAGAAACAACCATTGGGTTATTGACCACTTCCCAAAAGGATTATAAACAAAAGAAATTGTAGAGGTTGAATCTTTGACTTGAATCAAAAAATGAATTTGTTGAGCAAGTTCCACATCCCTAAAAAAATCAATTTTAAATATAGACACAAATATTTAAAAATAATGTTGTAGGATATGGAAATCCAAAAAATATATTTAGATAGGTGCATTAGAGTCACTCCCCACCGACAATCATGAGATTTCTTCATGAAATCCACACTTAAAAGTAGAATAATTCTTTTACCATGTGTGATCACACACATACTTCAAGTACACATCTATACCAAGTAATGTGGTATGCATAACAACACACATTAAATATTTATTAGATTCACACCAAGAAGTCACAAAACATCACCAAATCTTATTCAAATGCCATGTTGAAGATAAGAGCAAAGCATTCCAAGTCATTAATTTCAAAATATACAAATTTCATATTTTTTCCTTGGGACAAGGAAATCCCATCCCACAAGGATAATATTACAATATTTCTCACTCCTGAACATGCTGACGACCAACTCACAATCCACTGCCCAACAACTCAAATATGTACCTTGTGCCTACCAAACACTCAAGGTAGTCTTATTGGTTGACTTATGTACAATGGCTATACAAATTTCATTATATTAATAGGACATTGTGTACATGTTTTCCATCCACTATGTTATGTTTGTGGCTCATAAATAATACTCCCCCTTTTGAAAATTAAAGTGGACAAAGCAAGCTTGTATAGATGAACCAACCATTGAGTGCACTTTCACAAGAGTGGAGATGACAAGAAAGATATACCACATTGAAAGGGAGAAAAAAATAATCAACACAAAACATGAATGGATGAGTAATATTGATGTTCACAAGAATAAAGTTTAACAAAATGAATAATATTGATTGTTTCATGCCCAAGCCTTGTTTTATAAAAAACAAAATGAGGCAACAACATTCCCTCATTAATTTATGGTTGCGAATTCCAGATTACAACTCTCCTTTCTCCTATGATTGTCAAAATTGCAACTATAATTTGGTTTCTCTTCACATTCTTGGGTTGTGTAATTATACAACTACAAAAAAAATATCAACTGCTAAAAAATACTACTTTTGTCACCAAAAAACCGCCTAAAAGAATCAGGATATACATACATACAAAATATATTATATAACACTATATATAGAAAATGAGGCCTAAAACCCCTTCCATATTCAGTTAACAACATATTTGTAATCCATGGCACTTCAATTCTGTTCAAGCACCATCTCCAACTTTTCCAACACCCTGCCCTCTCCACTTTCCTCACTGTATGAAGAGGGAACACATCTATGATCAAAACGTCATCTCTGTTAAATGTGGGATATTCTCCCTTCCAAAGAGCATGACATGAGGGAATCTAATATCAAGGTGATCATGTAGAAAAAACTGCATGAGAACGTTGGGACATGAACTATGATTTATGAAGTGTGAAACATTGCTAAATTTCCCAGCATCTATTAGAAAGTTTAATGGTGGGAAAGATAGACTGCAGCCATCTTCTTGTTGTTTCTCACACAAGATTTTAGAAATACTCCCCCATTCTATATTTTTTTTAGTGCGCTTCAGATTAAGGACATATTCACTTTCACTATGACAAATAGCTTCCCATTCTGTAATGGGGACCACCTACCCTATATATTCAGAAATAAAGGTGCCTGCCACAATGGGATCCCAAGACCTTACAACCCATCTCTTATCAATGGTTTTGAAGGGGGCAATACTACTTGAAGGGAAGAAGTCAATATCATCAGTTGTATTCATTGTTCTTTCTCCTCAAAACCTCTGCAACAACAAAACGAAAATACATTGCTAAGAAAAAGTACTTGAATTTTGAAATAGCTAAATTCATCTACATACCAAAAATGTAGACCATGATACAAAATTATAATAAGAAATGTTTCCAAATGATCAAAATAAATTTTTGTTATTCTTCAATTTTGCATGACACACCAAAAAACTGCAGAAACGAGACTTAATACCAAGTATGAAATTGGCCGAATGCCAAAGAGGGTTTGAAATCCACGAATAGAACAAGACTTTGATAATCTTTACAAGACTTTCCATTTCTTCTTTATAAAAAAATTATTTAAATTCACGTTTTTATAATCAGTCTCATCTTCAAAATATTTACATCCAATCATCTTTGTTTCTAAAGCCTATAGTTTATTAGATTAGAAGATGAGAGTATTTTTTCTTCCTTTAATGTGTGACATTAGATATGTGGTTGCAATTTCTACCATGAACTAACCCAACATATTGATAATATCAATGCCTGAGCATGGCTAAATTGTGTCACTTTCACACATCTTAGTTGTTGGATTGCATTGCCATTTCTTGATTTCAAACTCAATCCTCACTCATAATCTAAATTGATGATGATGATTAACGTCCACTAAGACCTAATTGGTCTATCATACCTTAAGAGGGTAAGTGATTACTTGTGATTCTTTAGAATTTTGTTTCTGTGTTCGAAAAGCATTAAGAGAAGCTTTCCAAGATCACCATACTTTTGTTGAGTTAAGAGGTTAGGAAGGTTGGTAGTGTGATCAATATTTTCAAAATGAGATCTAATATGGGTATAGGCTAGACAATCTAAGAGAAAGTTCTTTTCATCTTCAACCTTCTTAGTGTCACAAAGGTGACACACTCTTTCATCCCATGGTATTTTAGGAAATGACAAATGCCTAGTTTCACTATGGAGCTCATGAGAATTTGTTCTTATCTTAGCAATGCTTATTTTTTTCTTTACACTTGGAAAAATAGATAGATAATTTTGATCTTCTAGATTAGGGTTGTTTACATCATTATAATACCTTAATTTTCTTTTTTCCTCTAACTCTTTATCACACCACATTTTTTCCTTAAATTTTGATTTGACGTTTTTTTTAATAGTATCTTTATTCTGCAAAAT
>JZKD02S1492280.1:137008-152135 GCA_000966675.3 Picea glauca
CATAAGGATATATATGACTTACAAATTTAATTTTAATAAAAGTTTTTGACAGTGAAATAAACAAATTTGAGATTAAAAAATTTAATTAAATAAATTTGATCATGATTTAAAAATATAAAAATGAAAAATGAAAAAAAAAATTATCACAAGACGCTCTACATTGAGTTGGTCAATCTTGGGTTTTTTTTTTTCATGGCATCAAGATTTGGTGAGGGGTCTGCCTCCTCCCCCTCCTCTAGATATTGCAACCTTTTTCTCCCTAGTCTCTTCTATAAACAAAAATGTCAAGACACCCCCTCTAATATTTGTGGAAAAATTGGATGAAATTCCTAAAGTCTTAGTCCACCCCACGATGTAACATCCCCAACCATCCTAGGGATGGGTATACTACTAAGATTCTTCTCTATTCAAGATCTGATGCCAATTTGTAACAACCCCATCCTCTTAGGCTGGGTCACTCCATCTTATAGAAAGACTCACTTTCATTTGTGAAAGATATCATACTTAATAAATTAAAAACACACATCTACTTTCTGTTAACATACACAGAAATATGCAAAAACGTACAATAAATAAACACATGTGTAGCATAAAACATGTAATTAAGCATATATAAACAATAATTATCTATTTAATAAGGCCGCCAACTACGTGTAGACCTTCCACAAACCTCCTAGCCTTAGACCATGTTGCTTCACGCTATTAGCAGTGGGTCACCCCTGAGTTGGGACTAAACTCCACCCAATGTAAAGGGAATCTTAGGCTAGGCTAAGGTTACAAAGTCTACAGGAAGGATTATGTCCCCAGGAGTCCACTCACATCCACGACTTATAGTCCCTCATTCCCCAAATGCCTGTCCCACCCCAGGGAGTGTTCCCCTTCTCTGCTCGACAGTTCTTCGGCTGCTCCACTCCCCTTCTAGGGATTCAACAACAGATCGAACAAGAAGTCTCAGAGCACTCCAAATGGCGTGAGGCTCCCTCTGGGAAGATTACTTCCTCAACAACCTCTCTCACCTGGAGAGAGTTGCTCATTGGTCTGAAAACCTTCTTTTGCAGTCCAACTCCCAAGCCAATCCAGTCTGGGTAATAACAATAGAAAAATCGGGTATGGGCTCTAGTAATGACAAAAAGCCACACCATCCCAGAGAAAAGAATGGGAAACATCAACAAAATGGATAGGGTACAATATGGCTCAGGCATTTGGAAATCATGCTATGCTTCATAGGAAATGTACGGGTTAGCTTCACGGGGAAATGTCTATGATGAAGAGGATGGATCAATGCGTGAGTCCGTGAGTGTGTGGAAAAAAAAATCCCCAGAATGATGAGCGAACCCCCCCAACGAACTGATTTCCCTCATAAACCTACATGTGCCAATATTGACACATGGCTCTCTTGGGAGCTCATTCCTCCTCTATTGGACTTCGTTCCTTTCCCCAAAGGAACTTCGAATACCAGGAGTCATTTCCCAAACCTTAGTCTTTTAGGAATATATTATAATATTCCCCTAGAGATAATCCCACAAGCCTATCCCTTTTCCTAGCCTCTTAGCCCCCTTTCCTTTCCCTTCCCAGTGGATATTAGTCCCCCATAAATATTTCTTCATGGTCGGTCTACATGCAACGATGTTTTATATTAATGATTTGGGTATTTACATATACAAAACTCAGGCTCCCTGCCCTTCAACATCTAGTCTCTCCGGCCTAATAAACACATAAGCCTCCTAGATTATAAATACTTGGCTCACCAGCCTATAAAAATAATTAAAATTCACCTGGAGCTCGGCCTTGGGGTATTACAATCCCCTCCCCTTATTTATGCACTATCCTCAGTGCATCATATTTACATATTACAACAATATTTTCAAATATATATATATATATATATATATATATATATATATATATATATATATATATATATATATATATATATATTAAAAAAGATGCGAGTATTATGCGCGCATGTCCTCTTCATGCTCCCAGGTTGTGTCCTCAGGACCATACCAGGTCCATTGGGCCTTTACAAGCCCTATGTATTGATTTTGGAGATGATTGATCTTCCGGTCCAGTATGCACACCAGATGCACTTTAAAAGCGCCTTCTTGCTCCACCTAAATCACATTCCAATCAATCACATGATTAGCATCATGTATATAAATTTTGACCAATGATACATGAAATACATAATGAATGGTCATAGATGTAGGTAATGCAAGGATATAAGCTACAGGACCAATCTTCTCTAGGATTTCAAATGACTCACAATATCTAGCTGCCTTCTTGGAACAGTTTCCCAACTTCAGGGAACTTATGTTGGCCTTCACTTTCAAGAATACATGATCACCCATGTTAAAATCTTTGTGAGTTCTACCCTTGTCAGCATATATTTTTTGCCTTTCTTTGGAAGCCTTTAAATTGTGTTTTTTATCTTCAACATTTTCTCTTCCATTTCCCTGAACAACTCTTTCCCAACCACTACTCTATCAACTGGATTTTCCCATCTTATTGGTGTGTTGCACTTTCTGCCATAAAGTGCCTGAAATGGGCTCATATTCAATGATGCTTGGTGCCCATTATTGTAAGAAAATTCTACCAAGTGTAGATAGTATTCTCATTTAGATGGTTTGTCCATCACGTACATTCTTAGCATAACCTCTATCACTTGGTTCACCCTTTATGTTTTCCCATCAAACTTGGGGTGATAAGTTGTGCTGAAGTTCAGATTTGTTCCGAACCCTTTGAATGATCCCTTCCAGAACTTTGAGGTGAACTTTGGGTCTTTTTCAGACACAATTTTCTTGGGTATGTCATGCAAGTATGCTACTTCCCTCATATAAATATCATTAACATTGGTTTCCTTGTGAGTATTATTCATTGGAATGAAATGGACAACTTTAGTAAGCTTGTCCATCACCACCATGATAGAATCATGTTGCTTTCTTGTTCTGGGCAATTTGGTGATGAAATCCATTGTCACCACTTCCCACTTTCACTCAGGAATGGGAAATGACTGCAGCAACCCAGTTGGGTGTCTATGTTCAGCCTTGACCTTTTGACACTCTAGACATTTAGCAATGTACTCATTAATTTCTCTCTTCATGCCTTGCCAATAGTATTGGCTCTTGACAAATGTAATGGTTTTCTGATATCTTGGTTGTCCAACATAAAGTACATTATCCATCTCTTTCAAGATCACACTCCTTAATTAATGTGAATTGGGTACATAAAGTATGTTCCTATACAAGAGAATTTCATCATTTCCCAATTTATAATATCCAACCTTTTGTTGCATTTTACCTTGTTGTAATTTTGTTACTATCTCCATGTACTGCAAATATACTTTTGCAGCCTAAAAAATTCTTCCTTTAAGATCATTTTGATACATGCTAATGGTGGTACCATGCAGTTCATGCACTCTCCTGTTGAGTGCATCAACCACTTTGTTCTCTTTTCCTTTGATGTGCTTGATATCAAAGCCATACTCATAGATAAACTCTAACCATCTACTTTGTCTAACATTTAGAGTTGGTTGATCAAATAGATATTTCAGACCATTATGGTCTGTCTGCAGTTCAAATGATTTTTTCCCATAAGGTAGTGTCTCCACTTCTTCAAGTCATGCACTATGGCCGCCAACTCCAAATTATGAGTGGCATAGAGCCTTTCATGATCTTTCAATTTTTTGGGTTCAAAACATACCACAAAACCATTCGGACTAAGGAATCCACCAAGTCCTTCTTTGCATGCATCTGCGCATACCATGAAATCTTCGGTCGGATCGACAATTCTTAGAATTGGAGCACTAGTTAACAACTACTTCAAATGTTGGAAGCTCTTTTCACACTCTGTTTTCCATCAAAACTTCACCCCCTTCCTTTGCAAGGAAGTAATCGGGTGAGAAATCCTTGAAAACCCTGCAATGAATCTTCTGTAGTAGCCAGATAAACCCATGAAGGATATGAATTATGTCAGATTCTTAGGTGTTGTCCACCCTTTAATAGCTTCAATTTTTTTAGGGTCCACTGCTATCCCTTCTTCATATATGATATGCCCCAAATAGTGAATTCGGTTCCAATAAAATGAACACTTGCTCAATTTGGCATGCAACTGGTGTTATCTTATCACTTGTAACACCATCCACAAGTGATGCTCATGCTCTTCTTCTGACTTGGAATATACAAGGATGTCATCCAAAAAGATAATGACAAAATTGTCTAAGTATTATCGAAAAACACCATTCATTAAGAACATGAAAACAACTGGTACATTTGATATCCCAAATGGCACCACTGTGAATTCGTAATGACCATACCTTGTCCTGAAGGAAGTCTTGTTGATGTCCTCATCTCTGATACTTACTTGCTGGTATCCTGATCTAATATCAATCTTTGAGAATAACCTAACATCCTTTAACTGATCAAAGAGATCATCAATCCTTGGTAAAGGATACTTGTTCTTTATAGTTACTTTGTTCAATTGTCTGAAGTCAATGCACAATCTCAATGTCCCATCTTTCTTCTTCAAAAATAAAACTGGGGCATCCCAAGGTGACACACTTGGGTGTATATACCCCTTCTTCAAAAGTTATTCAAGATGCATTTGCAGTTCCTTCAGCTCTGGTGTACTCTTTCGGTAGGGAGTCTTGGATACTGGAGATTCTCCAGGCATCAAATTTATAGAGAAATCAATATTTCTCTTTGGGGGTAGTCCTGGTATCCCCCTAAACACATCCTCAAAATCTTTCAGGATTTCATGATCCTCAATATTTGGCACCTTATCCTTAGGTGCTTCCTCCATATGAGCTGCAAATATTTTGCATCCCTTCCTGTAACACTTCTTCAGCTACATTGTTGATATCTCTTAGACAGTAACTACCCTAGGAATTCATTGGAATGTTCTTGGGTTCCCTTCCTCGTTTAGGCAAGTAAATTCCTTGTTATGATAGTCTAAGATGACATGTTGTTGGTCCAACCAATCCATACTAATTAGACAGTCATATGAACCCAAGGGAAGGATGTTCAATTTGCCTTGGTACCCAGGATATTCATGTCCACTGGACATGATTTAACCAACTCAACAACTTTTCTATTGGCTCCTATAACAGTTGAACCAACCAGGATTTCCCATGCTTACTTCTTGGCAATTGAAATCTTTCCACTAGCTTAGGATCTATATAGCTATGAATGGCTCTCGAATCTATTAAAATAGTAAAGGCATGGTTATTGATCATACCTTCTACTTCAATCACGTGTGATTGAAATTGTTATTGCTTGTTGTCCAGGGTTGGATAGATCCTTGGAACACTTCTATCGATGTCCTCCACTATTTCATTTTGTTGTACATTGTGGATCACTCTCACTTTATCTTTTATGTGAGGACAATCTCTATATAAATGATATCCTTTACAACCCCAACATTGAATGGGTCTCTTTCTTGGCCTTTTGCCGCCTGTCTCGATCATTCTGGGCTCTCTAGGGGTTTTTTTTCCTTGAGAACCATTTATGAAAAATGGTGTCTTATTCCACTTCTTCCTTTGTTCCCTCTTAAAATTCTTCTTGTCCTCCCAAGCCTTTTGGAAAGTAGGATTTCCTTTTTTCTGATCATATAAGCTCTTAGCTCACCTTATGGTTTCCCCCAAGGTTTTAGGATCATCATACTGAATTTTATCATTAATGAAAGATGGAATCCCACTCAGGTATCTATGGATATTAACTGTCTCATCCTTGATGAAGGAGACATACTTAAACAGTTCTAAAAATATCCTTTCATACTCATCAATGGTCATGCTTCCCAGTTTGAGTTCAAAGAACTCTTTCATCTTTTCGTCATAATACCTCTTGGTTAAGTATTTCTTCTCAAAATGATTATTGAATTCCTTGCAACTCACATTTTTCTCTTTAATGTGTTGCAACCGCACAACCTAGTCCCTGTTGATGTGCAGAAAACATCGGGAAGACATTCTCTAAAGACAATAATTAATAATATAATTATTATTGATTATTAAATATCATATATAATAAGTAATAATAAATAGTTATTGATTATTCAAAGGATGCATCCTTTCATGGATGGTCACCTTGTGTTCCCTATATATGGAACACTCACAATTGTAATAATATATAGAATATCTCTCATATCTCATATGAATAAAAACCAACATGGTATCAGAGCAGGACTGGGCTAACTCTCTCACAGGAGGGCCCAGGGTCATGAAACACAGTTGCTTCTTGTTCAATGGCCAGTTCATCAGATTCAACTGATTCAGACACTCTCTCCAAGCAAATCCTTGGCTAGATACGAGTTGATGCCGAACATGTAAAGAAGCCATGGATACTTATTTTCCAATTCACAGAATCACGTCAGATTTGTAGTCCTTAACACACTGCAACTAGCTTGAACCGACTGCACAGGAGGTCGTACGCTAAAGTGTGTTACCGCGGGCATACATGGCATTAAATCATCCTTATTCACATTGCATATTATAATATAAGCCTGAGCCACAAAAATTCTGGCGAGCAAAGATAGCATAGCAACTGCCATGGAAATTATCTTCATGGGCTTCATCCTTCTAATATTGCTTGCGCAGAGTAAACTAAACTTGAGAATAAGTGCGGCTATGCTCCTGCAATTCCCTTCCCACTTATAGAGCAGACTGGTTTTCATAAAACGTGTCGTTTTCTTTGGTCTGGTGGCTCCCATGTAGGTCAATTGAACCCTTGATTCTGCCATTGTTGCCACATTTCCCTTCCCACTTATATTCCCTTCCCTCTTCCCAATTCATGGAGAACATCAGGAGAGCCGAATGAATATTCAATGTGGTGAAGTAGAGGCACAATAAATTGGTGTAGTGAATGATGGAGTGCGACCACAGGTGCAATCTAGGGCATTGGCATTCGAAATTGGTGCATGCAATGATGAATAGATGCCAGTGCAATAAGGGGAAAAAGGATTTGGAATCGGCGTACCCAACAGTGAAGAGTGGTCAACATTAATTGCAACACCTGGATTTGCAATTGGCACAGGCAATGATGGAGTGTGGCTATAGGAAGTTTATGAGCCACGATTGAACGCTCCAGAATAATGAGCTGGTAAGTGCAAGATTCAATGGATTGTTCAAAGGCTACGACAAAGGGAACCTATGGAATATCAAGCAACAGAAGCCGATGTCTTTTCCTATTAGAGCCAAAACATATGTTATCGAAGTTCAAGGGAAACAAATGTCATGTATATCCAACGAAGAATTCTTCTTGAACGATTCTTCCAGGATTGGAATGAGTCTTTCCAGGACTAATCCTTGTTTCTGATTTATATTCATGGAGATTGGTGTTTCTCATGGCTATGGCCACGGTTGTCCTCTACCACTTCCACAAATCGTTGTCTCTGGGGAAATTGATGAAATCATCTTTGAGAATGTACTCTAGATTTGGTGCATTGGATGTGATGATTTCGAAAAAGTGATTTCTCCCCAACAGTCCCTTGAATGCAGAATGTCCACCCTCATTAAGAGGGAGGTGTGGTGTGTTTTCTCCTCTAGCCGATGGACAAGGGTTTCCCTAATTATTTATGTGAGGTGATTGAGGGAGTAATGCTCAATTGGGTACAAGTATTGCCTAATCCATGTGAGGTAGCTAGGTGTGAATAAGACTACTGGGAGAGGAGAAACATTACAACATTGTCACGGAGACTATGGAAGTGGGTGTGTACCACTAGACAATAGTCGTGTACTACTATTACATGGAAACAATTGTGTACAATTGGACGACATTCAATAGTTGTGTGCTACTAGTTGATTGCAGCATAGTCTTAAAGAATGTGGTGAATGATTTGAGCTATCGATGGCATGGTAGTAGCAGTATGATACTACTTGATTACAAAGTAATCAGTGAATTATCAGATGAAGGAACTAAGACATTGGTTTCATGAGGAAATCTCGATACGTCTTGGGGGACATTGGTTCCATGAGGGAACCTCGATATGTCTTGTGAGACATTGAGTCCATGAGGGAACCTTGATATGTATTAGACATTGGTTTCATGAGGAAACCTTTATATCTAAAATAAGGTCCAAGATTACATTCCCTTTCAAGACAGTTGAGCCAATTGATCCCATTGATCCTGTAGCTCCACTTAATGTTTCCATAGATATTGCAGTAGGTCAGAAGATACTTGCATGGGCTCGTCAGACTCTTCAGGAGGAAGAAGGACATGGAAATCCTCATGGTACCTTTTGAGAGAGAAAGAGACCTCAGAGATATTCGTTCTATACTGCAGCTATGAGCCACATCATTGATTCCAATCCTTCTTGTTATGAGGAGGCATCTAGTCAGCCAGTATAGAGAGATGCCATGATGGAGGAGTATCAGTCCATCACGAAGAATGATGTGTGGATATTGTTCTGAGACCTGAAGGGAAGTCTGTAGTGACCTCGAAATGGATCTACAAGATCAAACACACAGTTGATGGGAGCATTGAGAGACACAAAATGAGATTTGTTTCTAGAGGATTCTCTCATGTGGAGGGGATAGATTATGAGGAGACATTTTCTCTTGTTTCTCGATACACTTCTGTCCGAATGATTATTTCCCATGAAAAATCCATGGGTTAGAGAGTACATAAGATGGATGTAAAGACAACCTTTCTCAATGGAGAGATTAAGGAAGAAGTATACATCAAGAAAACAGATGATTTCATGATACATGAGAAGGAGTCTCATGTGTGTAGGTTGAAGATGGCCTTGTATGGAATCAAGAAACCACCTCGAGCTTGGTATGCAAGGATCGATGGACATGATTTTTGGGCTTCAAAAAAGTGTTTTCGATCCAAGCATGTACTATAATATTGTTAATGGTGAGTCCTTGATTCTGGTCCTCTACATTGATGATTTATTCATCATCGATACAGAGAGCCTTATTATTGAATGAAAGTATGTGTTGGCCTCTGAGTTCGAGATGAAGGACCTTGGTATGATGCACTACTTCTTGGGACTAGAGGTGTGGTAGAGAATTGATGAGATATTCCTGAGTCAGGGGAAGTACACAATTGAGATATTCAAGAAGTTTGAGATACTGAACTTGAAGCCTGTGACTACACCAATGATGATGAATCTGAAGAAACTAAGTGTGTCTTCATCCGATTATGACAAAATTGATCTGACTCTGTATAGACAGCTGGTTGGATAACTGATGTATCTGGTTAACACCAGACCAAATAATTGCTATGCAGTTAGTGCACTTAGCCAGTTTATAAGTCACCTGAGATAGAAACAGTAGATTTCTATGAAGCATGTGTTGAGATACTTGCGAGGCACAATTCGACATGGTCTGAGATATACTTCCAGTATTGATATGATATGGCAGGAATATATTGACTTTGATTGTGCAGGGAGCAAAGTGGAAAGAAAGAGCACCTTTAGGTGTTGCTTCACTTTGGTATCTTCCATGGTTTCCTGGTGTAGCAGGAAATGAACTTTTGTGGCTTTGAGCACAACATAAAAAGAGTACATTGAATTAAGTATGAAAGTCCGTGAAGAAGTGTGGCTTCACAAGCTCCTTGCATATTTATTCGAACATGTGCTGGATTCCACCATTATTCATTATGGTAACCAAAGTTGTGTGAAGATCTATGATAATCCAGTGTTTCATGACAAATTGAACCACATTGAGGTCAAGTAATATTACATTCGATACATGATGCAGAGGAAGGAAGTATTGGTGCAGTACCTTCATACAGATGAGTAGGTTGTTGATGTTCTTACCAAACCAAGATGAAGTTCAAGTATTTCCATGACAGACTTGGCATGGCAGAGAATGCCTCCCTCACTGAGAAGGAGTGCTGATGTTTGCAGCTTCCTGAGACATTCTACAAATCGTACTACTCTATGAAAGAGTTGAGTTGATCTGTGATGACACTTATCCGAGAAGGGATGAGTGGGGCACTTATCCGAGAAGGGATAAGTATGGTTTGGATTATAACCCAACGTCCCATGTGGAGAGCACATGAGGACATGTCAAGGGAGTTGACCCTTGACGTCATACACTATGGAAGTTGACCCTAGTGTTTCTAGAGGGTGTAGCCTCTAGAAGTCCACATGGAGTGCCATGTGTGACAAAATTTCTCCATATTGTACTCATCTATGAATTAAGTTGAGTTGATCTGTGAGGACACTTATCTGAGAAGGGATAAGTGGGGAACTTATTAAAGAAGGGATAAGTGCGGTTGGGATTATAACCCAATGTCCCTTGTGGAGAGCACATGAGTCCCTTGTGGAGAGCACATGAGGACACGTCCCATGAGGACCCTAGTGTTTCTAGAAGGTGTAGCATCTAGAAGTCCACATGGAGTGCCATGTGTGAAAAAATTTCTACAGATCGTACGCCTCTCTGAATTGAGTTGAGTTGATATGTGAGGATACTTATTCAAGAAGGAATAAGTACATTTGGGCTTATAACCCATTTTACTATGTGGAGAGAACATGAGGACATGTCAAGGGAGTTGACCCTTGATGTCTTACACTATGGGGAGTTGACCCTAAGTGTTCTTAGAGGGAGTAGCCTCTAGAAGTCCACATGGGAGTTCCATGTGTGACAAATCGTTTACTACTATGGTGGTTTTGTACCACTGGCGGAGATTGCATGTCTCTGGATAGTAGTTGTGTACTACTATGGAAAGATACCTCCCTAGCTAAGAGGGAGTGTTGATGTTTCAACATCAGGCATAACTTCTCCTATATTGGGCTACAGACCAAGGGAGATAGGATACATTTATCACAAAGGTGCACTTGTGGTAAATGGGCCCAGACGTAGTCGTTCCTTGATCATGACAAGGAATAATATGGACTCGAGGTGCTTGAAGTGCTTTCCACATGTCAGTTAGCATCAAGCCGACATTCACTCATAGTATGTGCTTGTGGTGAAAGATCCTGGTGTGGTCTTTGTCCTAGTAATGGTGATTTGACAAGGAATGATAAAGACTCAAGATGCTATGCTATTACATGTGGACCCAAATGAGCCTAATCTTAGAGAGAGTTAATTGGCTCAGAGGGAGAGCCGTAGAATGAGTTTCTCCTCGGTTCAAGTGGGAGAGAAATGTCTCCCAAGACTGAGAAAAAACTGTCATGAGTCTAGGGTGAAGTTTGTATACTTCAAATACAAGAGTGGCATGTTGTAAAATGTCTCCCTCGTTGAGAGGGAGTGTTGATGTTTAGACAACACTGGGAAGACATTCTCTAAAGATAATAATTAATAATATAATTATTATTGATTATTAAATATCATATATAATAAGTAATAATAAATAGTTATTGATTATTCAAGGGACACATCCTTTCATGGATGGTCACCTTCTGTTCCCTATATATGGAACACTCATAATTGTAATAATATATAGAATATATCTCATATCTTATATGAATAAAAACTAATAGTCCCACCACATAGATGCCTTTTATTTTAGCTGATAAATAACAATTCTTCCTTCCACATGAGAAGAATAATTATGCAGTTGGAAATATTTTCTCATGCCCAACAACCATGTCTTGACATATTCATATTTCTTGTGCTCTCCATCAAAAGTAGGAGGTTAGATCTTGTTCATTTATCCTCTCAATTCATCCACACCGGACCTCTTATGCTTCCTAGAAGGGGATGGACTTGAGATTCTATGTGATCTCCTTTTGGATTGTCCTTGAGAGTGATGTTGATGTCTTCTATCGCTCCCAGATATTCCTTTTTCCTTATGGGTCTTATGGCTTCTTGATTTGTTGGAGCCACTCTCCTTATCCAAATTGTTTTCAATTATTTCCAGGCTTTGTATTAACTTCATGTTGAAGTATTCTTTCTACTCCTTGGCCTTCATAAGCCTTTCATTATCATCCATGTGTCTCTCGACATTTGTCTACAATTTTCAGAATGTCTTAGCTAGATTTATGTCTTCCTCCTTTCCTTATCAATGTCCATTGGAGTCGGTTCCTTCCATACGCAACTAGACATTCATCCCTCTGATTTCGTATTATTGAATGTAGACTACCTATGTGTCATCCATCTCTCTTCCCTCTATGTTTATCTGATCTAACCAAATATGTATTAATTATTTAAAATGTGCAACCAACATAACCTTGCCAGGTTAACTAATTCAACATTTTATAAAAGCATGAACCATTTTGGTTCAATAACCTATCAAACTTATTTCCTATGATTTTCTGAGTAATTTTCTAATTAGTCCCCTTTTCTAGGTGAACAACTATGTTTTTCTGACCTAGACCTTTCCAATGATTGCTTCCTTTCATAATTATGAGCTTTGAGCATAACGTTATGGTCATTTAGAACTTGTGTTTTTTCTCTAATGCACTCCTTGTGCAACTGATCTCTTTCCTCTGAGAAAAAATTCTCTTAGTTCTTTGTTGGACCCTATCATAAAGTTATCGAGTCTTCAGTACCTCTTCTGATGTAGGTACGAACTAGACGAAGCCCATGACTTCCTTCCTAACCCCTTTTTCCTTCTTTAAAACAATGTTTGGGCATTTAGCCCCTTTTCTTTGGCCCGCAATATCATGTGACCATAAGTTGTGAACCAGTCCTAAAATATAGTCTCTTATCCGGAGCTTCGAGACTTCGAGGCTCCGTAACTTCAGAGGTTATCTCAACTCCAAACTTCCAATTCCCCGAAACTGGAAAAACTATTGATTTTTTTATCACTTTAAGATCGTCAGTCCTGGTCGTTTGCGGAACTAGAAAATGCTCGTGGTTTAACAACAACCCAAAATTCCATAATGTAAAGATGTGCGATGGAGTGGAAATCAAATTCTACCATTGATCTTCCTCCGGATGGAGATCTATGATCCCGGTTGATTATGGGATGTGAAATAGCCCCCTTGTTAATTTGCCTTTGGATTTCTGTAATTGTTCCTGTCCATTGATATATTCTACATGGATCTGATGGTCATGATCCAACCTATTACTGATATGGAATTTCTCCACATATCCTCTTTTGATCAACGATTGAGATTAACTTTGGCCCTCCAGAGCCCTCGACTCCAGGAAACCTGCAACTAAAATCCTCCAGAGTACCAAGTCTCTGGACCTTGGGATCTGGTGCCACATGTCCATTGTAATCAATGGTTGAGATGGAATTTGACCTTTGGGCCTTTGGGATTCCTCGACCCCAACTGTTGATGCCTTGAATCCTCTAGAGTACCAAGTCTTCAGACTACGGGATCTATTTCCATGTGTCCTCTCCCAATAAACGATGAGGATTTACTCTACTCTTCTGAGCATCAGGAGTTTCACCTTCATCACACTTCATTCCTTCCGAACTTATGAACATTCTAGGGTCCACTTAGTACAATTGTCATCAATTAAGGTGGTGACACGTGGACCCACCATCGCATGACACATGTCGGATCACAATTGGTACAACAGGGCCTGTAAAATTACAAAACCAGATAACACGTGGCATGCCTAAGAGAGGTCCATGCCACCCCAAGTGATGTCATCATGCCACCTCACAATTCGTGCTTCAACACTTCGACGATTCGGCCTTTTTGGGAGATTCCACTCCAGCACACCTTATAACTCTTGAATTTCGAACTTCTGAAAAGGTCTACGTCACTCTAGTGCTCCGGGACTTCATAGCTCCGAGACTTCAAAGCTTCGTAGGATTTCGCTGTTGAACACCACACAACTCCCAGACTGTCGAAATTATGAATATTGCTTAATTTGTGGACATACGTCTCCGACAATGAATGGTTCAGATTTACTCTGGAGTTTGAGACTTCGAAATATTTAATAGCTCCATCACTCAATTCCTTTGAATGACAAATTCCCGAACCTCTTCAGTTTCTGGGGTCCAGGTAGTACAACTATCATCATATAAGATGGTGACATGTGCCCCCCACGTGTCGAACTGCTATTGGTCCAACAAGGTCGTCAAAAGTACAATTATGATTGACATGTTGCATGACTAGAGAAGTCCATGTCACCCTTGGTGATGTCATTAAGCCACGTCACTCTGGTGCTTCATGAATTTGGGGATTTGGTACTTCGACTCTGGGACTTCGACCCATTTTTCTCAACAAAACGTAAACTTCATTGAAGTCGCGAAATTTAAAGGGCTTGGAGGTTAACTGTTGTGCAAATTTTTCTATATCTGACGGTTGGGAAGGGTATGCCTCCCCCCTCCCACACATATCCTACGACTCAAATTCAATCTTGTGGTTATAAACCATGATCGCTGTGATTTTTCAAACTGCTATACCTTCTGAGCCTTTGAACACAGGTAAGGCGTTCCCTCAGCGCTCTCCTGACACTCTGTAATTTCAATTTCCACTTATACGACCCATCCAAGTTCAGTGTTGAAACCATTGGCTCTGATACCAATTTGTAATGTCCCCAACCATCCCAGGGATGGGCATGCTACTAAGATTCTTCTCTATTCAATATCTGATACCAATTTGTAACAGCCTCAACCTCCCAAGCTGGGTCATTCCATCTTAAAGAAAGACTCACTCTCATTTTCGGAAGACATCATACTTAATAAATTAAAAACAAACATCTACTTTAGGTTAACATACACAAAAATATGTGGAAACGTACGTTAAATAAACACATGTGTAAAATACAACATGTAATTAAGAATATATAAAGAGTACTTATCTATTTAAGAAAGCCATCAACTGCGTGCAAACCTTACACAAACCTCCCAGCCTTAGACCATGTTGCTTCAAGATATCAACAGTGGTTCACCCCTGAGCTGGGACTAAAGTCCACCAAGGGTAAAGGGAATCCTAGGATAGGGTGAGGTTACAAATTCTACATGAAGAATTATGTCCCTAATATTCCACTCATGTCCACAACTTATAGTCCCTCACTCCCCACATTCCTGTCCCACCCCAGGGAGTGTTCCCATTTTCTGCTCGACAGTCATTCGGCTGCACCACTCCTCTTCCATGGATTCAACAACATGCATGAAAGGAAGTCTCAGAGAACTCCAACTGTCGTGAGGCTCCCTCTGGGAAAATCACTTCCTCAACAACCTCTCTCACCTGGAGAGAGTTTCTCACAGGCTTGAAAAACCTGCTTCTTTAATCCATCTCCCAGGTCAATCCATTCTGGGTAATAGCAACAAAAAAA
>JZKD02S1492280.1:152185-168647 GCA_000966675.3 Picea glauca
CATCAATCACACACATGAAATATACAGAGACAGATATTTCTTGAGGAAACCCATAAAGGGAAAAACCTCTTCTTCTTGATATGATAAGTAATATTTATTTTCTTTACATTATCATTCTTATGAGCACCAAGTCCTTTTGAGGCTACCACCTCTGTTTTAAAAGAAACAACTTGCTGAGAGCACCAACTCTTTGGTTTCTCTAGCACCCACTAGAAGGAATCACCAACTCCCTAAGTGTTCCAACACCAATTGGATGGAAGCACCAACTTCCAGTTACACATGCACCAACTTGTATAATGGAGAACATTAGTTCTCCCTTGCACCACCTTACCACCCTTGATTTTCTAGTTGCAACCAGATGGAAGCTACAACTCCCTGTGTTCAAGCACCCACTTGAAACTCCAAGGACAACAGTCCTCCCTAGCACCACCCTACCACCTTGAAATATAAATCTTTTCTTTTCATAAATTTATCACAGTGATACAGTATTGATCAATGCCTTACCGACCTCATCACTATTATACTACACTACTCTGCTCTGCCTACATCAATGTCTTCATTCAAACATCTTCTTGAGATTTCTTATCTTCTGTGTTGTCTCTGCATGCGCAACTTATATTTATCTCTCTTTCTTTCTCTTAGATATGCATCTATGTTCTATGTCTTTCTTCTGTACTTTATGCTCTGTGTATTATTTCCATTCTATGCATTATGCCTCTTCTATGCATTTCATCTCCTCCTCACAACACACTTCCACCCGCATGAATAACTCTCAACATGAGCAACCATATCTTCTTTGTTCTACGTATATTTATCATGCCAAGTCCTTTGCCAGATCATACACCTAACTCTTCATTCTCTTTGGTGATCATGATGAGTTTTTTCTTCATCAGTGGTCGTTATCCAGAGATTCTTAGGCTCATATGCAAGTTACAATATTCGACGCTTTTCCATCTATCAATTGTCTCTATGATGAGTCTTCATCCTACTGGTAGTTACCTCGAGACTCTTCAGTTCCTCTGTCGATCACCCTGAAGCTCTTCGAATTCTCTGGCGGTTATGCTTAGTGTATTCATCATCAGTGGGAATTATCTCAATCCTTGGCTTCTCTAGCAGTTGAAACTCTTCGTCTTCTCTATCAGTTACAACCAGTCATCTTTGGATTCTTTGGATTCTAAGCCCCTTCCTTCACATGACCACTGGTAGCGACCCAATCACCTATTCAAAAGGCACTTCCCGATCTCGGTCTAGTGAGCGCTATCTCTTTTTCCCGATATGACCTTGGGATATGAACTTCACGTGACCATGCGATTCCGGGCACGTCCATAGGCAGTTTGAGGGAAACCCACTTTTTGCCCCGCAATTCACTACAAGCCTCCATGCATCCTTTCTCCAAAACCGTGGTTTCGATTATGGCCCTCTCATGAAAAATTAAGACCCTAGCATGTTATGGCCTCGCAATGCGATGGGACATTTGATATTATGATCTTAACGTTGATCCAGAAACAGATGGATCAGATCAAATGATTTATTTCACAGAAACAAATCAATGGTCAGATTTGATCCTTACACTCATCCTTTCATTGTTCAATCTGACGTCTAGGGCTTAATCAAACATTGAGATGGACATCTGTCAGAACTTTTCCCTTCGTAACTTTGGAATTTCAACTTCTCAAACTTACACTATCCATCCACTGTACTATGATCAATGGTTGAGAATACACCCGAAGTGATCTTTCATATCAGACGACTTGTGTTCTTGCTGACTTGGTCTACCACATGTCCTTGTTGAGGTGGTCTGCTGACATGGGTGAGACATGTAGGCAATGTAGTGGAATGTAGAGGCAGGGTGCAGTAGTCGAGTGTGACATGTAGCAGGTAGTGGAGTGTGATGTCAAAGCGCAGAGGTGGTATCTATGAGTGGTTTGGTAGTTTACTCAGAGAGGGGTCATGCGATAAGTGGTAATGAGTGAGGGGGGTATGATTTAACAGAAACAGTGACACGTATGAGGGTCCCACAAGGAAAATACCACCAAATAAGACCCCCCACTACGGTAAAGCTCAGGGGGGTCCGATATGACCTGTCGACTGTAGATCTAAGTCCCCGATTCTCAGCCGTTGAGATTAGCACGCCCTTTACCCAAATTATCCCATCCTTCCACTTTAGAATGATCTGACGGCTATGATCTTCTTCGGATGAGCCGACGGTCGAAAACGTATTTCAGCTCTCTAAGTCTCTGGACTTCAAAGATTTCAAATCTCAAAATGACATCTTGAATTGAGATTTTTTCCCGAGAGTAACCTCCTCACATATTTATACCTGAAACAAATGACGTTTTTTGGATCAAGATATTAGATTAATGACCTAATCTGTCTGCAATGCAGCTCCTCTAGCTTATCATGTCCTTCCACTTAGAATGATCCAATGATTGACAGAAATTTGTGTTTGATCCAATGGCTGACGAGTATTCGGATAATCAAATTCTCAACTCTTTAGCCTCGTTTAACTTACCCTTCAATTAATTTGATCTGATGGTCTACCAATATTTGGGTGATCGTGATCTCAGATATCGACACTTTCTTATCCTATCCTTCCAATAATTCAATCTGACATTCATCGCATTTTCTCCAGATCTGATGATCCACAATCATTTCGGATTTTAGGCTACGGGTAATTCAACTTTCAAGTTGCCAATTCTTCCAAAGTGAGATTCCCTGAACGATAACCTCCTCGCAAATCCATTGGATCTAACGATTGCTGGTATTTTAGATTAGTGTTCCAATGGCCATTGTCGCTCTTCCTCCTGAGATTCTGATCTCTCCGACTTAGAATATTTTCTAAGTTTTTACGGGTCTAGACCTTTGCTCCTCCTGCAAGTCCATCTCTTGGAAAACGTCTGCAATTATGGAAACTTCTATCTCTTCTGAGCTTTATTGTTTCTGCATATTGTTTTCTTCTCCCCCTGAGCTTATGATTTTCTTGTAAAAAATCACGTTGTTGTTCTTTCCATCAATGACAAGAACACTCTTTCCTGTAAAACATGCCAACAATCTCCCCCTTTGGCATTGATGGTAGTCCTAAAAGGTTGTTGCTTGAACCTCCAACTGTAGCATCCAAACCACTCCTTTTCTCCCCCTTTGACATCAATTTCAATGAAAACATTCTCCCCCTGAGCTGATGTAGTACGTTTGTGGAGGTATCATATATTCAACCAACACATACTCCCCCTAATAGGATGGAATCTCTTAGGTTGATAATGTGGTCACGCTTAACTTCTGGCATAGATACTCAAACTGATCTTTTGCAAGTGGTTTAGTGAAGATATCAGGAATATGATCTTTGGATGGAATATAATGCAAAGAAACAACATTTTTGGTCACCTGTTCCCTCAAGAAGTGATACTTGATGGGTATATGCTTGGTCTTGGAGTGAAATAAAGGATTATTTGACACACTGATTGCACTAGTACTATCACAATGAATTGGGATCGGTGCATTATAATTTACCTCCAAGTCTACAAGTGTTTGAATCATCCATAATACTTGGGTACAACAAGTGGCAGCTACAATGTACTCAACTTTTGTAGTCGATAAGGAAATGGAACATTTCTTCTTGCTCAACCATGCTACAATAAAATCTCCTAAAAATAATGCACCTCCACTCGTGCTTTTCCTTTCATCCATGCAGTTAGCCCAATCAACATCTGAATAGACTGATAATTGAAAATTTTGATTCCTAGGATACCATAGGCCATAGTTCATTGTTCCTTTCAAATATTTGAATATTCTTTTGATGGCTATCAAATGACTCTGTTTAGGTGCAGACTGATACCTTCCTACCATTCCAACAACATGCATTATGTCTGGACGAGATGTTGTGATGTACAACAAGCTTCCTATCATAGACCCATATGAACTCTGATCAACATTAAGTGAGTCATCATCCTTGCTTAGCTTGCATCCAGTGACCATAGGTGTGCTCACAGTTGTGGAATCTTCCATTTGAAACCTTTTCAATATTTCTCTTAGATATTTCTCCTGAGAAAGAAATAGTCCTTCAGACCTCTGAGTAATTTGCAGACCAAGAAAAAATGACAGTTCCCCTATCATAGACATTTCAAATTCAGACTGCATGGCATAAGAAAACCATTTTACTAGTGAAGCATTATTACTTCTGAAGATGATGTCATCTACATAGACCAACACAATGATAAAATCATTACCCTCTGTTTTGATATATAAATTGTTGTCAATTGTTCCTCTCTTGAACCCTTTGTCATGAATATACTTTTCCAGTCTGTAGTACCAGGCACGAGGAGCTTGTTTCAACCCATATAAGGCATTCTTCAGCTTGCAAGCAAACTCAGGGTTATCTGAAAGTTGGAAACCTTCTGGTTTTTCCATATAGACTTCTTCTGTTAGATCTCCATTTAGAAAATATGACTTGACATACATTTGATATACTTTAAACTTCTTATGACAAGCATAGGCAAGAAACATTCTAATAGCTTCTAATCTTGCTACGGGTGCAAATGTTTCATCAAAATCTAGTCCTTCTATTTGAGCATACCCTTTACAGACCAATATGGATTTATTCCTGACAATTTGTCCTTGTTCATTCATTTTATTCTTAAACACCCATTTGGAGCCAATTACATGCTTATTTGTTGATATAGGAACAAGCTCACAAGTATCATTCTTCTCAATGTGATCCAGTTCCTCGTTTATTGATTTTAACCAATTTACATCTTCACTGGCTTCATTGAATCTCTTGGGTTCCACCATGGATATGAACAATATATGTGATTTCTCAGTGTCTTTGATTATCCTTCTCCTAGTTTGTACACCTTTGTCTTTCTCACCAATTATCTGACTTCCAGGATTATTCTTTTGAGTAATTCTAGAGGAAGGATTTGATGATGTCTACCTAAGTGTTTGTATCTTCATCTGACTCAAAGTCTTCTTTTTCTGATTCTTGGACCTATTCATCTTCAACCTCAACTATATCCTTTGTGGTTGATTCAATATTGCTCACCTCTATTACTGGTATTCCTTAATCAACTTTTATGTCAATAGAATCAAACAATTTATGCAGCCTCTTATTATAGCATCTGTATCCTTTACAGTTTGTAGCATACCCTAAGAAGATGCCTTCATTATCCTTGTCATCATACTTGCCAAGGTTTTCATTATTATTCTTTATGTAGCACTTACTACCAAATACTTTGAAGTGTTTGATTGAAATAGGTTTTCCATACCATAGTTCATAAGGTATCTTGTCACTGTGTGGTCTGAGGTGATATTTGTTAAGAATATGTATTGTTGTGTGTATTGATTCTACCCAATAGGTTTGACCAATGTTCTTCTCATTCATCATTGAATTGGCCATTTGCTGAACTATTATGTTTTGCCTCTCAACTACTCCATTTTGTTGTGGAGTTCCTGGGATTGTGTATTCTCTTTTGATCCCATGTTTATCATAGAATTCCTTGAAATCACTTGACATAAATTCTCCTCCTTTGTCTTATCTTACAACCTTTAATATGTTCCCTGTTTGATTCTCATTTGAAGGCTTAAATATTTTAAATTTCTCAAATGATTCAACTTTTTCTTTGAGAAAAGCAACCCAAGTGAGTCTGGAGTAATCATCAATGATCAACATGAAGTAGTTTTATTTCCCTGTGCCTTCCTATATTGATGGTCCACATAAATCCATATGAAGTAATTGGAGTGGTTTCTCTGTTGAAGTAGAGCTCTTGGATTTAAACTGTGTCCTGGTTAGCTTTCCTACCTGGCAGGGTTTACACACAAAATCTTGTGGCTTTGATATTCGTGGAAGATATTTTAATGCCTCAAGATTATCGATCTTGATTAATGGTCAAATTTTAGATGTCCAAGTCTCCTATGTCATAACCAACCTTCATCATGTTTTCTTATATGACACTCTTCTCTATCTTCTTTCAATACATATACATTATTATCTATCCTTATACCTTTAGCCAACAATTGTCTTGAATTTACAGACTTTATCTTAAAATCTTTGGAAGTGAACACCATTTCACATCCTCTATCACACATTTGACTTATACTAAGCAAATTATGTTTCAACCCATCTACAAGAAGAGCATCTTGAGATTTTCCTTTACCATTGCTCAAATGCACCATCCCTTTACCCTTGATTTTACTTGGTTCATCATTTACAAAGGTCATGTTTCCTATTTTTCCTTTACTTATAGACATAAACTTATCCTTGTCTCCAGTCATGTGCTTGGAACATCCATTCTCTATATACCGGGGGCCTTTTTGTTTTTGAGTTGAAAGTACTAGACCACATTTTTCACTGTCTTTCTTTTTCCACGTGCTGGCATTTATGGCTAAGAGTTTTATCCTTTGATCTTCTTTGTAATTCTTCAGATGGCAGTTTGCAGCTTTGTGGTCGAAGTTATGACAATTTTAGCATTTTATCTCATTGTTAAATAGGTCAAAGTGATTGGTTCAACTTTGTCTACTCATTGGTTGTTTAGTTCTATGTTGCAAAGATTCCTTATTTCTTGATTTCCTCAGTTGCGTGTCTCTAAACTTAATTTGACAATTTGCAATCTTATGACCAAAAATAGAGCAGTAAAAATAGTAACCATGGAAGAAATTTTGGTACCCCAAGGATGGCCTTATTCTTGGCATTTGTTGCTCCATCTTATGATATATTTGTTTTTTATCAGGGATCATCTTGTCTTTATTAGCTTCTGGTGACAAAGTACTCACATGGTCTGATTATCTATTGACTTGGAACTTGATCATCTTTACTAGCTCTTTGCTTTCTGGTTGTTTGTTGCTTGAACCACTTACATAGCCTAAACCAATCTTCAACAAAGGACATCTTTGTTTGCTCAGAATGTCGTTAAGTTATGTTGAGGCTTTAATGCTTCGAAGATTTTGGAGATACAATGCTTTAAACTTCTCTTCTTCCAAGGCTTCACATCTTGCCTTCTTCTCTGATAACTACTGTTTCAGAATGTCCTCTATTTTCTTTGCTTCTTCTAATTCCACTTTTAGCAGGGAAAATTCTTCATCAGGTTTTTTATTGTCTTTCTCGATCTGTATCAACAATTGTTTTTTCTTTCTCTTCTTAAGTCTGAGTTTGTCAATCTCTTCCAAAGCACTGATCAGCTCTCCTTCCAAGTCAACCACAATTTTTTCATCATCAACATCACTTCCTGTGCTTTTATTATCATAATTATCTTTGGCCATAAGAATGAAGTCGTTTACCTTATCTTCACAAGAAGAGTCACTATATGTGTCTTCTGAAGAGTCATCATTTTTTACACACAAACTTTTCTTTTTACCAAATCTCTTGGATTTGTACTTCTCTTCACCTTCAGAGTTCTGGTCCTTCTTATTGTGAGGACAATTAGATACAAAGTGAACTATCTTTCCACGGTTAAAAAATTTGAAGGGAAACTTTCCTTGGTACTTACCTGATCCTTTCTTTAGTCTTCTCACAAATTTTTCTTCAATTTCATCATGCTCAGAATCCTCATTCTTATCTACTTTAAATGATGCTTCTCTAGAGGTGGGTTTATCCTTACTAATCCTCATTTCATAAGCAGTTAGAGTTCCTAGAAGTTGATCAATAGACAAGGCCTTAGGATCATTCAATTCTTCTATTGCAGAAACTTTTGGATTAAATCTATTTGGTATAGATCTTAAAATATTCTCAACTAAAAATACGTCTTCAATTTTCTCACCAAGACCCTTCATGGCATTCACAAGCTCCTCAACTCTTAAGAAAAAATTGTTTACTGTTTAATCCTCATTCATATTTAGTTGTTCAAACTATAATTTGTAGGTTTGAATCTTGGCATCCTTTACCTTCTCATTACCTTCATAACTACTAATGCGTTTGTCCCACATTTCTTTGGCAGATTTTAAGTGCATAACTTTTACAAATTATGCTTTTGCAAGCCCACTCAGAATAGAATTCATAGCCTTAGCATTGAAGCTGGATTCTATCTTGTCATCCTTATTATCTAGTACAACTTGCTTTACATAACCAGTCTCTACCACATCCTAGACATCTACACCTAAAGCCATTATGTAGGTTCTCATCCTAACTTTCCAGAAGCCAAAGTTTGTTGCATTGAACAAGGGGCAATTTTTGGTTGAAGTTCCTTCATGACTTCTCATGTTTAAGCTTACTGATCTACATTTAAATAAAAGGAACTGAATTTGATGCCAATTGTTGAACAACTGAGAGAGAGGGGGGAGGGGGGGGKGAATCAGTTTTTACTGCTCTTAAAAAATTATGCCCATTTTAAAATCTTTACAAAACACTCAATAATGATCAAAATAATTCAGGGAAGTAAGCAATAGAATATTCAACATCAATCTCACATATGAAATATATAGAGACATTTATTTCCTGAGGAAACCCATAAAGGGAAAAACCTCTTCTTCTTGATATGATAAGTAATATTTATTTCTGTACATTATCATTCTTATGAGAACCGACTCCTTTTGAGGCTACCACCTATGTTTTACAAGAAACAACTTGCTAAGAGAACAAACTCTTTGGTTTCTCTAGAACCCACTAGAAGGAAGCACCAACTCCCTGAGTGTTCCAGCACCAATTGGATGGAAGCACCAACTTCCAGTTACATAGGCACCAACCTGTATAAAGGAGAACACTAGTTCTCCCTTGCACCACCCCACCACCCTAGTTTTTCTGGCTGCAACCAGATGGAAGCTACAACTCCTTGTGTTCAAACACCCACTTGAAACTCTGAGGAAAACAATCCTCCCTAGCACCACCCTACCACCCTGAAATATAAATCTTTTCTTTTCATAAATTTATCACAGTGATACAGCATTGATCAATGGCTTACCAACCTCATCACTATTCTGCTACACTGCTCTGCTCTTCCTGCATCAGTGTCTTCATTCTCACATCTTCTTGAGATTTTTGATCTTCTTCTTTGTCTCTGCATGCACAACTCATATTTATCTCTCTCTCTCTCAGATATGCATCTTTGTTCTATGTATTGCTTTTGTGCTTTATGCTCTGTGTATTGTTTCCATTCTATGCGCTATGCCTCTTCTATGCATTTCATCTCCTCCTCACAACACACTTCCACCCACATGAATAAATCTCAACAGAAGAAACCATACCTTATTTGTTCTACATATATTTATCATGCCAAGTCCTCTGCCGGATCATACACCTAACTCTTCATTCTCTCTGGCGATCATGTTGAGTCTGTTCTTCATCAGTGGTCATTATCTAGAGATTCTTTGGCTTCTCTGGCAGTTACAATCTTCGACGCTTTTCCATCTGTCAATTGTCTCTATGATGAGTCTTCATCCTACTGGTAGTAACCTCGAGACTCTTCAGTTCCTCTAGCGATCACCCTGAAGCTCTTTCAATTATCTGGCGGTTATTCTTAGTGTGTTCATCATCAATGGGTGTTATCCTAAGATTCCTTGACTTCTATGGTAGTCGAAACTCTTCGTCTTCTTTGTCAGTTACATCCAGTCATCTTTGGATTCTTTAGATTCTAAGCCCCTTCCTTCATGTGACCACTGGTGGTGACCCAATCACCTATTCAAAAGGCGCTTCCTGATCTCGGTCTAGTGAGAGCTAGCTCTTTTTCATGATATGACCTTGGGCTATGGACTTCATGTGACCACGTGATTGCAGGCGGGCCCATAGGCGATTTGAGGGAAACCCACTTTTCTCCCCGCAATTTAGTACGATCCTCCATGTGTCATTTCTCCAAAATCGTGGTTTCGATTACGAACCGCTCATGAAAAATTAAGACCCAATGATGTTCTGGCCCCGCAATGCGACGGGATTGTCGATCTTACGATCTTGATGGTGATCCTAAAACATACAGATCATATCAAATGGTTTATTTCACAGACACAAATCAATGGTTAGATTTGATCCTTACACTCATCCTTTCATTATTCAATCCAACGGCTAGGACTTAATTAAACATTGAGATGGACGATTGTTAGAACTTCGCCCTTCGAAACTTATGAATTTCAACTTCTCAAACTTACACTATCCTTCCGCTGTACTATTATCAATGACTGACAATACAACTAAAGTGATATTTTAGATCGGACAACTCGTGTTCTTGATGACATGGTCTACCACATGTCCTTGTTGAGGTGGTCTGTTGACATGGGTGAGATGTGTAGGGAGTGTAGTGAAATGTGGAGGCAGAGCGCGGTAGTGGAGTGTGACGTGTAGTGGGTAGTGGAGTGTGATGTCAGAGCATGAAGGTGGTATGTATGAGTGGTTTGGTGGTTCACTCAGAGGGGGGATCAGGCGGTAAGTGGTAATGAGTGAGGGGAGTCCGAGTTAACAGAACGGTGACACGTATAAGGGTCCCACAAGGAAAATACCACCAACTTGGACCTTGAGCCACGGTTAAAGGAAGAAATATCGAGGGTGTTTGATATGCCCTGTCGACCGTAGATCTGAGTCCCCGATTCTTGGCTGCTAAGATTAGTGCACCATTTACCCAACTTCCAACTATCTTTTCCTTCCACTTTAGAATGATCTGATGACTGCAATCTTATTCAGATGATCTGACGATCGAGAACATATTTCGACTCTCTGGGTCTCCGGACTTCAAAGATTTCAAATCTCAAACTGACATCTTGAAGTGAGATTTTTTTCATAGAGTAACCTCCTCACATATTTATACCCGAAATCAATGACATTTGTTGGATGAAGATCTTATATCAACAACCCAATCTATCTGTGATGTCGCTCTTCTAGCTTATCCTCTCCTTCCACTTAGAATGATCCAATGACTAATGAAAATTCGCATTTGATCTGACGGATGACGGGTATTCGGATAATCAAATTCTCAACTCTTTAGCACCATTTAACTTACCCTTCAATTAATTCGATCTGATGGTCGACATATATTCGGGTGATCATGATCTCAGATATAAACCCTTGATTATCTTGTCCTTCCACTAATTCAATATGATGGTCATCACATTTTCTCCAGATCCGGATTTTGGGCTTCGGGTAATTCAACTTTCAAGTTGCCAATTCTTCCGAAGTAATATTCCCCAAATGGTAACCTCCTCGCAAATCCACTGGAATTAACGGTTGTTGGTATTTTGGATCGGTCATCCAACGACCACTATCTCTCTTCTTCCTGATCTTCTGATCTCTCTGACTTAAAAGAGTTTCTATGTGTTCATAGGTCTCGACCTTTGCTCCTCCTGCGAGTCTGTCTCTTGGATCTTGTCTGCAATTCTGGAAACGACTATCACTTCTGAGCTTTCTTGTTTCTGCATATTGTTTGCTTCTCCTCCTAAGCTGATGTTTTTCCTATAAAACATCGACGTTGATGTTGTTGCCATCAATGACAAGAACACGCTTTCCTGTAAAACATGCCAACAGGATCTGGTAATGACAACAAGCCACACTAGTCCAGAGAAAAGCATGGGAAATAACATCAAAATGGCTAGGGTTCGATATGGCTCAAGCACTGGGCAATCATTCTATGCTTCACAGGAAAAGTACGAGTTATCTTCATGGGGATTGTAGGTTTCCCAGCTTGCATGAATGTTGCAGAGGTCTACAGTGAATAGGATGGCTCAGTGTGTGAGTCTGTTAGTGCGTGAAAAAAAAAACATCCCCAGAATGCTGAGAGAACCCCCCCAACGAACTGATTTCCCTCATAAAAGTACATGTGCCAAGATTGACACATGGCTCTCTTAGGAGCTCGTTCCTCCCCACTTGGATTTTTTTCCTTTCCCTAAAGGAACTTCAGATAACAAGAGTCATTTCCCAAAACTTAGTCTTTTAGGAATATATTATAATATTCCCTTCAATATAATCCCACAATATTAACCCTTTTCATAGCCTCTTAGCCCCCTTCCCTTGCCCTTCCCAGTGGAGCTTAGCCCCCATAACTCTTTATTCGTGGTTGGTCTACACGAAACAATGTTTTATATTAATGATATGAGTATTTACATATACAAAAATAAGGCTCCCCGACATTTAGCATCTAGGCTCTCCAGCCTAATAAACACATAAGCCTCTTAGATTATAAACACTTGGCTCAACAACCTATAAACATAATTACAATTCAGTAGGGGATCGACCTTGGGGTATTACACACAAATTCATGCAATCTTTCCCTTTGGCTAGCTGAGAATGGAATTATTGGTCAATTCACTGTGACCTATCCCTCCTCGCGAGCCATGACCCTTTAGGTGGAAAGAAATTGGAAGTCCCTCATCAAGGAGCATATTTCCACATCTTTTTGTGGAAGAGGTTTTTTTTATTTCTCGTTCGAAGAAAATTCAAACAAAGATATCATATTTCATAGGGGACCTTACTTCATGGGTTTCCGACGGATGTACCTCAACTGATGGATGCCAGAATTATGCCTGGAAAAATATATCCCTTCGGTGGTGTTAGTTTGGCTTCATTTTCCTTATCTTGCTTTACATTGATGGAATGATGCAAAGTTTTCAGTATTGGAAATTGTTAGAAAAATAGGATCGTGGAGCAATAAAATAAAACAAATGCGGAAATAAAACACAGAAGATACACAATATAATAGAGACATAGATATACATGGTTCACCCAATGTGGGCTACACCCACCATAGAAATTGATAGGTCATTCCTTTATTATTATCCAACAGATGAAGGGATACAACCTACAACACACTCATTGTAACTTCCTCTTCTTTCTCTCACAGTCTCCTCTCTCTAAATATAATATTCACAATGATACATAGCCGCAATACATTTCCCTCATAAAAGAGGGTTTCCTTCTAGGGAAAAAAACTCTAACATAACTTCTACTATCATATCTGCGACCTTATAATGAATGGTCCATATTTACAATGAAATCACAATATAAATTTACAAGGAATTTTTTCCTTCGAGGGCTTCACCCTCGAACCCCCGCCAGGGGCCCACTTGCCCCTGGACCCCACAGAGGGGGTAACCCCCCTCTACAATCCCCTACGTGGAGGAGTGTACATTCTTTCGAGGTGTAACATTTTCCTGGGGTATAAACATGACTGGAAATAAAGACCTCTAAATCAGGAAGATAATCAGGCTCCACAACCATTAATCTCCCACTTGGAGACTAATCTCAACAACTCCACCATTGTTGTATATGTTGGACTATTATCCTTCTTGGACCTAGAAAATTTATCATCTTCATCTTCATTCTTGAAGACCAACTGAAACTGAGCAGGAACTCAGTTTCTCCATAGTTACTCCCTTTGTTAACATGTTTGCAGGATTCTGGGTAGTGTGTATATTTTCCAACTTCAAATGTCCATATTCCAAGATGAATAATATGAAATGGTACCTGAGATATATATTCTTAGTATTTGAATGGAAGGCCGAGTTCTTTTCAAGATGAATGACACTCTCACTGTCACAGTACAACCTATTATTCTCCTGCTTATTTCCCAATTCCTCCATAAACCTCTGTAACCAAATCATCTCTTTACTAGTCTCTCTATAGCAACAACATACTCTATCTTTGTTGTTGAAAGTGCAACAACCTTTTGTAGTTTCGAAATCCAACTTACTGTTGTTCCACCTATAGTAAAAACATACCTTCTGGTGCTCCTCCTTATATCTTTATCAACTACCATATCTTAATCAACATATCCATGTAGAACAATGTTTGAACCTTCAAAACATAATGCATGAGTAGAAATACCTCTCAAATACCTGAGAGTCCACTTCACTTCCTTCCAATGTTCTTTTCCTGGATTGTTTATATACCTGCTCACAACTCCCACTACATGTGCAATATCTAGTCTTGTGTAAACCATTGTATACATCAAGCTGCCAACTGCTGATGAATAAGGGACCCTGGACATGTATTCTATCTCCTCCTGTGTCTTGGGACATATTTCCTTAGTTAATTTGAAATGGTTAGCCAAAGGTGTACTAATTGGTTTTTCATTTTGCATTCTAAACCTCTCCAACACCTTCTCTATGTACTCACCCTGAGACAATTCCAATTTGCGATTTCTCCTCTCTCTTGTTATTCTCATACCAAGGATTTTCTTTGTAGAACCCAAATCCTTCATTGCAAATGAATTAGCTAATTTCTTCTTGAGCACATTTGTAGTGACCATATAAATTTAACATCCATTAATTCCATAAACTGTAATAGTAATATCTACTTGATTTCAGTAACTCAGTAATTTCTTATAAATTCTGCACATACACATATAAATTTATCATAACGAATAATGATTCCATAACAGAAATAAAGAAAATACTTAATTTAAATTACCTTGGTCTGATGCTAACCCTCCGCTTTCCACTTGCCTTGTTGACCTTCCTGCTGCTGCCTTGCCCAACTTGAAGCCACGGACCAACTCTGCCCAAAATCGATTTTCCACCCTGCCAACTAGGACAACTACCTAGCTCCAGGATACCATATGGATATCCTAGCCCCCGTGCCAAAAACCCCCAGCAAACCGGTGCCCCCTGTACTAATCCTCCCGACTCCAGAACTCAAACTCTCCTCTCTCCAAATCCCATAGAACCCCCCCATCAGAAAAATTCTTCGTAGAATGGTCGTCCCCTTCTCTGTAACCCTCCTCCCCCCATATCCTTCCTTCACCGCCTATTTTCATTTACTTCCTTACCTACACATTTATTACCTTATCCCCTTATAATTAATATCTTATCCCTTTATAATTAATATCTTATCCCTTTCTGTGTACGTAACCTTTTTAATTTAAACAATATAGCTTATTAATCTTTTTAAATTTAATACCCATGTTATTGAATGTAATAGGTAGTTAATTAATTAATTAAATAATCAAAATTATAACCTGTAATTAATTAATAAATACTTAATTAATATCATTAGACCAATTTTTGTTTAGTTATTAACATGTTAGGAAAAATTAATTACCTAATAAATCTTTTACTTAATAATCCCTAAGTATATATTCTACTAGGGTTGTTACATACACCCACCCTTCAGGAAACTTCGTCCCGAAGTTAAGGTGTCTTATGGTACAAAGGAAAATAAACCTGGTTCACATATTCATAACAATTAACCGACATTATCAATAAGTAAGATAAGAAAACTCATGCATACTAGTGTATATGTACAAGAAATGTATGTGTAGCTAGTACATACAAGTCTCATGCATGTACTAATAATCAAAACTATCATCCTTTAGTAATTTATGTATGCATCCAATCCAGTCAGCAAAACTAGTCTTTTATAAAAGACAACAAACCAATCAATTGTTTAAGAAATCCTTTAATTACTATTATCCGGTTCAACAATTTTATTTTAAACAACTATGGTTTAGTTACACAATAATGAATATTCATATATACACATTTCTCTTCTTTTTTTTGAAGGGAAAACATTAAATTCCACCACTAGACAGATCTCCATACCTTCTCAACTATTACTACTCATCCTTCCTCCCTAACCTACTTCCATCTCCATTCCTATCCTTCCTCTGCTAGACTATCTTGGAGCATCAACTATATTGACCTAACTCCAAATAGAACCCATAAGAGGAAGTGTCACTATCTCGACCAAGCTTCCCTAACAAGCATCTGACAGTCATCATCACATGTCTTGGGGAACGTGAACTAACACCATCCTCCCATGACTTCAGGTTTCGAAGGATACACGGTGGGAAATGCCTCCACCCCTCCTAACCGGACTAGGGTCCACACCCTGTAATGGAGGATACAAGGTGGGAAATGCCTCCACCCCTCCTAACAGGACTAGGGTCCACACCCTACAATGGATTACACATTGGCACCGTGTTGTTGGGGGTTTTGTCATCATTTATTCGGTTTTAGGAAGTGTCATCACCTGAAATCATGCACTGGTCCACATATCATAGAAATGCATCCAAACAATTATAAATTTCACATACAATATTCATACCATAATGTTTCTCGGTTAGTGGTCCTGATATCCACTTTCATCATCATTATCCCTTGGCTATTTCATAGCCCTTAACCTGCAAATTAGTCTGTAACACAAAATCATACATTTCTATGCATTATCATCATGTAATTGCATACTATCATCATTTCAATTTGGTATCCCTGTACCGATAAATTAACATCAAAGTCTTCCAATTAGAAATAGATCTCATAATATCTCATAATTCAATTTCAACATCTATTCATAAGATTATCATTTACCCAAAATAGATTGCATCATATCCAACATCATCCTAATAGCATTTAAACATTCATTAGATTCACATTCTCACAATATGTCGCATCATATACATCATCATCAATAACATTTAAACATTTGTAAAATTTGCATTCACATAATAGATCGCATTAGATACATCATCATCAATAACATTTAATCATTCATAAAAGTTCATACATTTAAAGTTTAGGTGTATCACTTAATAGTTTCATTGTGACTAGAAAATAAAGTATATAGGCC
>JZKD02S1492280.1:178227-191465 GCA_000966675.3 Picea glauca
TGGTCTTTGTTTGCTTTCCTTGTTGACAATGCTTGCATAAAGTGTTGGTTGGTTTCGTGATCTGGGGCATTTCTCTGACTGCTTCTCTTTTGATGACTTTGACAAGGTTATCAAATGCATGTGACCCATTCTTTTATTCCATAGCCAACTTTCATCTTCCTTTCCTAGAGAACACTTTTCATTTCCAATTTCACTTAACACATATATGTTGTTTGAAGTTCTTGCAGCTTTACCGACCAATTTCCCTAAACCTTCTTTTCTTATCTCACACTTTTCTGAATCGAAAGTACGTTTATGACCTTCATCACACATTTGACTCACACTTAGAAGATTATGTCTCATATCTTCTACCAATATAACATTTTGTGCTGTTTCATTCTTGTTCCCAATTCAGACTGTGCCTTCTCCAATGATTTTGGATGAATTATCATTTCCGAAGGAGACTGATCCATTTTTTCTTTTCGTAATGTAATAAATTTGTCTTTATCACCTGTCATGTGTTTTGAACATCCACCGTCAACATACCAACTGTGTTTCGTTTGCTTAGCTTGTAGAGTAACTGTGCATTCTTCATTGTTATACTGATCTTACTTTCTTATCCATGTCATTTTCTTAGGTTCTTGTCTCTGACTGTTGTTATTCTGTTGAGTTTATTTAGGAGGGACTGTCATTCTGCAATCCTTGGCCATGTGTCCAAAATTGTTACATTTGTAACATTCCACTTCAATGCTCAAAGATTCAAACCTGTTGTAACTTCTTCTTTGTGTGNTAGGTCTCCTTGAATAATCTCTTTGTGTATAACTCTCAAAGTTGTTACTGTTCTCGTTGTTAGCTCTACAATTCACAACTTTATGTCCAAAATTATTACATGCATAACATAAACCAAAAAATATAGTTTGATACCTGGGAGTTGAAGATCCTCTGAAAGGAGGTGCTCTTATGACTCCTTCTTCTTCTTGAGGCCTATCTGTTTGTTGTTGATTCTAAAATCTGAATATTGTTGGTGAAGGAGTGTCCCTATAATCTTTCTTGTATATCTTCCTATCCTCTTTGATTGTTTCTGCATATCTCTTTGGATTTGTTTATTTCTCTGTTGTTTTGGAGCTTGATCCCTTTTCTGTTTGATTGTATCCAAGTTAGGACTTGTCAAGATGATATTTTTTACTGCTGATAATGTCATCCAGAACTTTTGCACTATTCTTCATATTTTTCTTTTGAATATCCTTTCTTAGTGTGACAACCTCTGCTTCCAAGTTTCCAATGATCTTGTCCTTTTCTTCTAGTTGTTCTTTGAGTGCTTCTTCAATTATTTTATCTTCTTCTATTTGAACCTTCAATTTTGTGATCATTTGTTCTAGTTCTCGAGTGTCCTTTTTCTTGTCTAGTTCTGCTTGTAGTTTCTTGTTTTTCTTCTTTTCTCTTCTGATAACTTCTATGGAACACATTAATTCTTCTCGATAGTCAACTTCTGCCTCTTCAATTTATTCTTCAACTTCTTCACATTATTCTTCGGCTTCGTCATATTATTCTTCGAAGTCTTCTTTGTTAGTCTTTTACTGCTATGAATAGAACTCTTCCTATCTCATTGTCACTGACTTCATCTTCATCTGATGATGAGATGTCTTCTTTGGTGTATAAGCTTTTCTTGAAAACTTTCTTTGTAGTTCTTTTTCCTTTATATATGTGTTTTCCTTTTGAGTAACCTTCATCATTTATCTTTTTCTTATGAAAAAATTTGTTAGAAAAATGACCAATACCATCAGAATTAAAACAAATTAAAGGGATCTTAGCTCTATACCTACTGTTGGTTCCCTTGTTCAGTATTTTGATGAAGTTGGCCACTTCTTCGTTATCCTCTGAGGTGCCACTGCTGCTGCTATATTCTTCGTGTTCATTTTTCTTTTTCTTTGATCTTTTGGATGTCTTGAAGGATGTTTCTTTTACATCTGGATTTTCCTGCTCATCTCTCATTTCATATGCTATGAATATTCCATGCAGTTCATCCATGCTTATTGAGTCCAGATCTTATCTTTCTTCTAGTGCCGATATCTTAGGGTTGAATCTCATAGGAAAAGATCTTAGTATCTTTTGAACAATTACAAATTCTTCAATTTCTTCTCCTAATAATATGATTGAATTCATTGTTTCATCTACTTGTAAGAAGTAGGCTGTGATATCTTCATCTTCCTTCATTTTTAGTTGTTCGAACTGACCTCTGTAAGTCTGAAGCTTTGTTGCCTTGAATTTTGTATCTCCTTCATAAATATTTTGAAGCTTGTCCCAAATCTCTTTAGCTGATTTACAGTGTGCAAATTTGGTGAATACCATATCACTAAGACCATTCAAAAGTGCATTTGTGGATTTCGAATTATTCTCACCGAGTTTTAATACTTTGTCATTTGTTGGTGGAATTGTTGGTGTTGTGTATCCATCTACAATTGATTTACAAACTTAAAATCTCTGTGCCTATATATATGTCCTCATCCTTATGCTCTAAAAAGCCTACTTTTGTCCATCAAATTGTGTTATTCCATTTTTATATGATTTGGTACTCTCCATGATCTACCTTTCATTTCTGAAGGAACCTACTCTGATACCAATTGTTGGATTACTGAGAGGGGGGGTGAATCAGTAATAGAGAAATTTAATCCTTTTTAACCATATAATCCAAGTGTTATATCAATGAAGAATTATCATCAAATAACTACAGAGTAAATAAGAAATGAACAGATGAACAAACATACACATACATAGTACACCAGTTTTTTATGTGGAAACCCAAATCGGGAGAAAACCATGTAATGTTTTTTCTTATATGTCTTGAAGAATTACATTCATTGGAAGCACCAAATTCCTTTGTTTTCCAGCTGCAATTGGAAGGAGGCTCCAACCCCCTAGTTTCTCAAGCTACAAACTAAGGGAAGATCCAACTCCCCAATTCTCTGGCTACAACCAAAAGGAGGCTACAACCTCCTATGTTCTGCGGCTACAATCGAAAGGTGGCTACAACCACCTGTCCTTGCCCCGTCCTGCCGCCCTGAAGTAGAAGTAGAATTATGGAACCACTGTCAACCTGTCACTGTGAGATATACCGCTGTAAACCTGTACCAGTAAATCTGAACCATGGATAAACCATGCATCAACCTGTAACTCAACTTGTAATCAACCTGTACCATAAACAAGTGCATCAGCCATGCACCAACCTGTACCAAATAACTTGTAATCAACTTGTTCACTAAACAAGTGCATCCAAACATGTAACAAGTATGTACCAATCATGTGTCAACTACTCATCAACTATGAATCATCAATATGTACCAACATCATCAACTATACACCTCATGTATGTGCCAACTCATCAAGTACTTGTCTCAACCATGTACGCAACATTTACCTCAACCAAAAGCCCTCATAAATTTCATCATCCAAATCTGATGTGTAGCTCTGTAATAGTCATGGTGTATATTATCACATTCCTACAAACCTTCCTTTGCTTCAACAACAAGAGACTATCATTTTCATCAAACTTTTCTTTAGTTTCACATGCCTAGTTTTGGATTAGTCAACAACCCTAACTTGAAGTAATCATAACTTTGTACCTGTAATGTATAAAGATATGAAACTGATATACAATGTTCTTCAGTGTGTTTTATGCAATTCTTCCAGGTGTCACTACTTGGAACCTCTCAGAAAAGGAGTTATAGTAAAAATGGCATACCTTTCTGAATTCTTGATTATTCTAGAGAGCGACCTTGTAGAACATGCCCCAAATGTAATATTTGTTGAATTTATATGAAAATATTACAAAACATACTACATCCTGTACCCTAACCAACACATTTAGGTTCACTGAATTTGGATATGTTATGAAGAAGTTATGACATTTTTACCCGAAACACTTGTTTTTGACTAGTTTCAGGACTAGCCACAAACCCTATTTTCCATGGAGTGTAAATCCAAAAATAAAATGACCCACAATATGATTTTTTACCACAGATACTTGGATATGTTTTTGCAATGGCATAGAAATTTCATGGTCTGAATCATTATAGAAAAAAAATTATAGTGAAAATGGTGAGAGGACCTATAAATAACATACCTTAGAAAGCACCATTAAGAGAATTTATCCTTCCTTGCATTTTGGCCTTCTTTTCTTCACCTTCCCTTATAATTTTGGCTTAGATATCCTTGGTTACCTCAAACACCTATAGATATTCAATATTCTCAAGTGTGATTAAAATGAGAGAGCCTTGCCTCTTATTTATACTCTCCAAGTAGCTTCCATAAAAACATATTCTAGGTCACTTGGCCCCACTTTCCTTATTTTAGGGTTAAACCACTTCTAATTTCTCCATTAAATTTATTATTGAAATAATTTATTTTGTATTCACTTTGAATTNTAGAATAGTATTATCTAAAAATATATCATAACTCATACCATTATCCATCAAACAAACTTTGGTCCATTACCCAAACCTGGGGTCTCCAACTTCTCATGGCCATAACTCTCTAACCGTGAGAAGTTATGCGACGTTCCACATACCATCGAAAATGGAATGACAAGAAATATCCATCTAGGATAGTTTACCTGAAAAATTTATTGTCCTTCATTTCATTATTCCACAATTAAGCATGGGTTGTCTTACTCCGCAAAGCGTCTTCCCGTGAGGGCTTTCACCATAAGGGGACCACTTTGGAGTTCATCCATCTTTACTTCTTATCAACATGACAAGACAATAATGAGTCATATTTACATCAAACAATATTGGGTCCATTACCCAAACCTTTGTGTTGCGAGGCTTTCTTCAAAGGTTGACATCAATGACAACAAACCTTAATCAACATTTTTTTTATTTATAATTTCACTTTAGAGTAAAAACAAAACTTGTGAAGAATTTTGTTAGCTTTCCAATGACTATTTTTCAATTTTTTTTTATTAAGATTTGATATGTCAATTTGACAATTGTTTAACAGTATGTTCTGTAAACATGAAAGGAATGATACTGAGTTATTTTTTCCCACAACAATGTATCTATTATAAAACTTATGTTTTTAAGAAATGAAATATATTGCAACAATCTACAAAGACTCTATTTTATTATGACTATAATTTTGAGTCTAATGGATGAATATTATAATTTCTAGAATTTTTTGAAATTAACCAAGATGAAAATGTTGCATATTTTAAACACATGTTTTCCAACACCTTGTATATGTAATGACCCCATCGTTACAACCACAAGCGAAGCAGAAAGTGCATTTTTTATTTATTTTTAATTACAGGAAGGCAACAACGATTACAGCTAAACTACACATCTAATGACAAGCACCACGCCCACAGAACAAGCAACAAACAACTATAACTCCACACACTAGCACAAGAGAAAATGGGTGAAACATGCATAAAACAACAAGGTAGTGTCTCCAAACCTTTAAGGAATATACAATTGCTAACAACTCCAAATCGTGCGTCACATAGTTCTCCTCATGCCTTCTCAGTTTCCTCGAGATGTAAGCGATCACTCGACCGTCTTGCATCAAGATTCTGTCTAAGCCTTCCTTGGATGCGTCAGTGCATACCAAGAAGTCTACATCCATGTCAGGGACCTTTAGTATCGGTGTTGTTGTCAACATCTCTGTGAGCCTCCGAAATGCTTCCGCGCATTTCTTGGTCCAAACAAACTTCTTGTTCTTCTTTTGCAATTTCGTGATCAGATTTGCTATCTTCAAAAATCCCTCGATGAACCGTCGATAGTATCCTACTAAACCCACGAAGATACACACTTCTGGGACACTCATCGACGTAGTCCATTCCATAATAGCCTCGGCCTTTGCTGGATCCAAGACGATACCTTCGTCGGAGATGACATGCCCTAAGTAGTGAATCCTCGATTGATTAAATGAACATTTGGAAAACTTCCCAAACAATTTGTGCTCTCACAGACACTGTAGTACCAAGAACAAGTGCTCGTCATACTCCTCCATCGTCCGAGAGTAAATCAAAATATCATCAATGAATACTTGCACGAACTTGTCCAAGTACTCATGAAACACCACGTTCATCAAACTCATAAATACCCCTGGAGCATTTGTCAATCCAAATGGTAAAATAATAAACTCGTAATTTCAAAACCCCGTCTTAAAGGCATTCTTAGGGATGTTATCCTCCTTGATCTGTAACTAGCGATACCCTGATCGCAAATTGATCTTGGAAAACACCATCACACTCTTCATCCGATCAAACAGATCATCAATCCTTGGCAATGGATATTGATTCTTGATCGTTTCCTTGTTCAATTAATGATAGTCAATGCAGAGTATCCATGACCCATCCTTCTTTCGTATGAAAATAGCAGGTGCAACCCACGGTGACACACTCAAACGTATAAGTCCCAGGTCCAACAACTCCTTTAGTTTCATTCTCAACTCCTATAACTCTGGGATTGACATACGATAAGGCGTTCTCACTATCAGTTCAGTCCCGGGTTTCAAGTCTATGGTAAAATCCAATTCCTTCTCTGGCGACATCCCAGGTAACTCCTCCGGGAAGACGTCCGTAAAATCTCTCACCATAGGAAGGTGTTCTATACCTTCCGCTACTCCCTTCTCTTTTAATGCAAGGATCACATAAAGTTTACATCCCTTGCACATGCTCTTTCGTAACTACAAGGAAGAGATAAACCTCAGGGAAACTCTCAAGTTCCGACCTACAATCACATGTCTCTGTCCCTCATAATCGACCAAGCTCAACCATTTCGTCTTACAATTGAGTATCGCCTCATGCGATTCCAATCGTTCCATACCAATCATGACGTCATAAGATCCTAAGATCGTGATGTATAGGTTGGCCCTGGTGAAAAAATCTCCTAGGTTAAGGGCACAACCCGTAACCTTTCCTCCAACCTTTTGTTTGGCTCTTGAAGCCATCTCTACAAAGATAAACTCATCATGTTCGACTGCCTTTACCTTAATCCTTTTTAGCACTTCACCAGAAATGAAACTCTTGGTAGAATCGAGATCTATCAAAATACTAAGGGTCTGGTCAATGAAGGTACCTAACCTCTCGAGCACAGTCGATTGGTTCTCTACATGGCAGTTATTCACCACTGCATGAATCCGATGGGCCTTGCCCAAATATCCCATGGTAGTGGGTCTGGCTGATCCAGATGCTCTAGTCCTCTCCACTGGGCAGTTGCACTAGTAGTGTGGCTCCCCACAAGTCCAACACCCCTTCTTCGGTCCAGTACTCCTGGTACCCAAAGTAGAAGCTGATGGCCCACTAGCCTGGAATCCTGGTCTGTTATGTTGAATAAGCCTAAACTGTTGTTTTTGTAGTCGACACTACTGTTAATGTTGTGGTGTTGGTCGCCAAGGTGTAGTGAAAGTGGATCCTCTCTAGAAGCCATGATACCCTGGCGTCTGTCTAGCTGGGGTTTGATGTTGCTGCGCACCACATGACACCTGCCCTACTGGTCTTGCTGGATTCTTGCTCTGACCCCCGCTGATAAGCTCCTCCTCTTCTATGAGGGCCTTTTGGACGACATCATGCAAGGTCTGAGGCATCAGAATCCTAACCTTTTCATGTATGTTGACATTAAGGCCGAACAAGAACTTGTTGACCTTAATTTTCTTAGTATTAAGGTGCAGAGCATACCGAAGCAACTCCATAAAATGGGCCTCGTACTTGGGCACCGTACGATCACCTTGTCGTAAGGCGTTGAACTCATTGAGCTAACGCTCAATGAATTCCTCTAATAGGTACCTCTCTTGGAACCGTTCCTCAAACAATTCCCAAGACACATCTTCAACGACCATGTTCAATTGTGGTAGGAGCATCTTCCACCATAGAAGAGCGTTCCCCTTTAGTTGAAAGACCACCATGAATACCTTCATGTTGGAGGTATAGTCGCGAAGTGAAAAGTACATCACCATATTCTCCAACCATGCCTCGATGGTTGCATCGTCCAGAGCACCAAATAAATCAGGAAATTTGAACTTCTCGAGTTCGCAGTGAATTCTAATAGTACCAACTAGAGCACATGGTGGACCCTTAGGGGGTGCCAGCGCCCTAGCCTCATCTCTGTACAAACAACTGATCAGTGCCTCAGACATGCACTGAAAAGACCTCATCAACCCAACCACACCACCCACCGCTATCTTCTCCTGGCCGACAATATGTTTGTCTCCCTAGGGGTTAGACCCCTCAGGCATGGATGCTACTGTAGGCGTCATGCCTCCTCCCTTAGCACCTCTTTGTCTGCCTCTGTAGTTTCCTCTAACCATTATTACCTACATGAATACAAGTCAACTTAATTAGCAACATTATAATCAAACATCATATCAGCGAAAGCTTTAGTGTTCCCAAGTCGCGGGTTGAACCCACTCTGATACCATATGTAACATCCCCATCATTACGACTACAAGTGAAGCATAAAGTGATTTTTTTTATTTTTTTTAAATTACAGGAAGGCAACAACGATTACAACTAAACAACACATCTGACAACAAGCACCATGCCCGAAGAATAGGAAATAGACAACTATGACTCCACGCACTGGCACAAGATAAGCAGGGTGAAACATGCGTAAAACAATAAGGAGAAATGACTACTCGCCCGACATAAAATTACCACGCCTACAAGCTAAGGGAGAACATCCCCATCCCGACACAATGACCTTGATTGCCACTTAACTAGAACCTCGATGGCGCGCAACCAAACTCATGAAGTCATTCATCCCAAGTGCCAATAGTAAACTTACAACAATCAACAACACCCACACGGAAAGCACAGACCACGACCAAGTTATCCTTCGCCTCTTTCCCTTTGGGTGCACAATGATCCCCTCATTAGGAAGCATGTCATCCCCAGGTGATAGGCATGAATATACCCCTAGCGCTACATAACCTATCTGGTCCAAGGACTCTAGATGAATCCAGCTCGCTAGGAGCCAAGTTACTGACAAGAGGACTACACCCACACCCCAAGCAACAGATCGACAATATGCAAGATGGCATTGTTCGAAGAAAAGCGCAAGATAATACATGACTTCGTCAACGACCCAACCATTAATCAAGTCTAAATTAGTCAATACTTACAATCTAATTTAACATTAGTTACCAATATAATTAGCAAGTCTAAATTACAAATTAGTCAATTACAAATCTAATTTAACATTAAATACAAGTCCAATTTACAACTTAGATACACGTCTAAAATATATGCAAGTCTAAACTACAAGTTAAATACAAGTCTAAATTATAAATTAGATACAAGTCTAAATTAGATACAAGTCTAGACTACAATTTAAATACAAGTCTAAATGGAAAATTAAATACCAGTCTAAATTGCAAACTAAATACAAGTCTACATTACAAATTAAATACAATCTAATTTAGCAATTACCAATATATAACAATATTAACCATAGTAATGTTTAATCCTATAAATATGACATTATTCACAACATTTATTTCCAAAACGCTGTCAGCATTATTAACCGTATTAAATTTTAACTAGTTGTCTATTAAGCAATTAAAACTATGAAGTAATAACAAGCTATCTATTAAATCCAAATTTCTGACTACAATCACCCACATGCAACATAATAAATACAAGAATGCTGGAGTAATGAGATAGTTGAATGTTAAATGAGATAGCGTTGTGAAAGGTAAGGAAATATCTATCATTTAATTCCTAGAAAAGATGTCAGTACTCTCACGGACACACTATACCTAATTTTAGTGAATCTATGGCACATAAATAATAATCATACTCTAAAAAAAACATCTCTGCTGGAATCGTTGACCCAATGCATTAATCAGCTATTTAAAACGCCATAATGAAGTGATGGGTTTTAGAACACTATTTTAATGCGATAATAAATCGTTGTGTATTAAACGCCATCCCTGTACATGTTCACACAAGGTGAATAATAGGAGAAGATTGTCAAGTGGCCATGGGATATGCTGTCAGTAAAATATTCACGGGGTTCTCACATATATAATTTCATTACAAAAAAAATCAATAAACCATAACAACATACCGTGCAAAACAATGGAGGTGTCATTGAAACTTCTCATAGGTGTAAATCTTCCCAATGACTTGGGAATGATCTATTAATCAACGCGCCATCACACGTGGACATCCACTGGAATTTATCACTCAGAAAAAACAAAAGCACACACATACATATGGAATTTTCCAGTCTCAAAATTATCAATTAAAAACTCAATGCAACAAATCATTATCATCTCTGCTGGGAATATCAACTTAATCGCAGACATAAGTAGCATTATCATTCTCTGCTGGGGAATTAAACTAAAACACAAACATATTTATGTATTGTTTTTCACTCTGATGGGATATCAAACAAAAAAACACAGACAGACATATATATCTCTTTATCAAACATTGAGTAGCTCGTTGTCCTTCTATGTAATTCGCAGTCGAGTCTAAAATTGCTATCCACAGTAACCAAGTAAAAATTTGTTTTTTTAAATTGACATTAGTTTTCTATCGTAAAGTAATTCGTCATACTTTAACTGTAATTATTGGATTTTAAATAAAAATCACTGTCAAGCAAATAGCATACATGAAAACGCTAGAAATGTTAGAGTAAAAATAATAACTTAGACATTCGATAACTGTCAAGTTGCAGAGTTTAATATCGCTACTCATTGGGAACATAATTACACAAAACGCAGAGGAAAGAAAATCATGGTTGAATGTGTAAAAACGAAAGGTAATTTTGCCATCAAAATATTGAGTTGCAGAGAAAGAACGCAAGTTGAATGTATGGAAAACACAGGGAAAAATTTTCCTTGAAAACAGATTCAAATGCATAGGAAAATCGTTGGCCAGATGGGTCAGAATGCAAGGTAAAATCGCCTTAAAACACAATGAAATTTCAGAGGAAAAATTATAGTCAAGGTATTAAATTACAGAGCGAAAATTCACCAATTTGTAAGGAATAAAAATTCAGAGTAAAAAGATAAAGAAATTCGTCCATCAAGACGTAGGTAAAACACAGAGTTAAAAATTAGGGGATAGGAATGATAACAATGGTATAATTACTCACCAAAAGAAGGCCCAATGACCATCAATCATCCAAGAACAATCAACAGGGGTAGACGACTGGGAAACACATCCTTCACTCATCATCCACACACAAAAAAGCAGAGCATTAGGATCTATATGTGTATTAACAACGAAGTGACGACCGTCGATCCGACCCCTCGTCGACTGCTCAGGCGTGGACTGATGATCTAGGGATGAGGACAAAGTAAAGCACAACTCTTCACAATAAATCAATAAAACCAATAGAACAGTCACAACATTCAGGGATCAAATTCCAAGGGAATCAAGTCAAGTAATGAGCTTAAGTCTATGGGGAAATTAAGTTCTCAATTAAAATGATAAGTCCAACACCTTCTTTACACAGTTAAAAGTACGGACATGAAAGCATAAGGTCAATAATAAGCTACCATGTAGAATAAAAGAAAGCGTATCGTATCCTAAGTCGCCCACTTCCAGTCGTTGCCCCGCGTGCTCCATGCAACTCCCACTTTCCGACTGTTGTGACTTCACCAGTACCTGCCAGCCAATGCTAGGGGTACTCTTCTTCCCCCTCAGCCCGTCGAGCCGCAAAGGGGCCACACACACTAAACCAAAGAATAACTAGCTCCCATCTCGCCTCGCAAGGCCAAGCTACCACTCCTCACTGAGCTGGGTATCCCAACTCCCACAAGCTAAGTAAGTCAAGTCTAAAATTATGTTGCGTAACGTTACCCATCAAAGAAGAGATCATCCTCCTCTTCCTCCCTCCTTTATATAGAGTTTCTCGGTCATTTTCTTTCACAAATTCCAATTTAATTTATTGTTCAATAATTTAATTCAGAAAAATCCTCCCCATACATGTGTCACCCATCCCCTTCATTGCACCAGAAAACAATTTCATTAATTTCATTAATTACTCCTATTTCCCTCACCCACTTAAAATCATTCCTAGTACCCCTCCTAGGGGTCCCTATATTCCCTTACACATTTTAATGACTTACCTCCTTACTAATTTACTAGTTGAGTTCAATTTAGAAAGTTCTTAAAGGCAAGATTCCTTGCCAAGTTAGTCATTCTTCTTTTTTCTTATGTTCCCATTTTTCTTTATGTTTCCCCTTTTTCTCTTAGTTTCTTAATTCTTTTAAATTTTCCTCTTTCCCTTTTTGTCTAAAACTCATATTAGCAAGTGTAGGAAATTACCTTTTTCCCCTTTTTTCTTTTTAATTAATAACTTTTTAATTAACATAAGTAACAAAACAATTATTTCCCTTTTTGTTAAAAAGTAATCCCCCAAAGTAATTTGATTTTTATAAATTAATTGAATGTCTTACCCCCTTCTCATCACATGTTTAATGATGATTATTGGTATTATTATTATTATTATTATTATTATTATTATTTTCTTTCTACCACAAGTATCACTTAGACCTAGATTTTATTTTCCTAGGTTGGGCGACATTTTATTAGGGAAATTGTTTTCAAATATTTCTTATCACATTATTCGTTCTAAGGCCATATAGGTTTATTCACTTATTAGTTAACAATGCGACGTGCCCTTTAGGATGCACTAGGTTCTCCAAGGGTGTCGCTCGCCTCATTTTGTTTCTCTTGTGTGACGTGCCCTTCAGGATGCACTACGTGCTCCAGGGGTGCCACTCGCCTCTTGACTGACTTGGTAGACATAAAAAAAACCTGGAATCAATGCTCCACTAGGTGATCTTGTGGGAAACCAAGGGCCTCTAAGGAATAAGGCCCCTACCTTATTGCACACCCCTTAGAATCATCATGAGCGACTTTCGCAGTCTTCCCTCATAAGATCATGGGTCTTCTAGAACTAGGTATTGCTTGAAACCCTTTATACAATACTTCTCCTCATATCCCATTACATTGCTTGAAACACTTTATATAGTGCTACCATTACCTAAGAACATTCTAGAGGAGGAATCTTCTATAAGAAAAACCTTTTAAGAAGTCCTCTTAAATTTTTTATATCTAACTACCCATTTATTATATCTAACTACCATAGTGGGTATTATTTAATAATATAGTGGACCTATGTAATGTCCTCCACCTCTTAGAGAGGTAATGAGGAGACTCAGTGGCCTGGGCACCCCCACTAGGTCATAGTCTCACACTGAAGGGGGGGGGGAAGTCAAGAAGTTAAAAGTTATATTTTTAAGTT
>JZKD02S1492281.1:0-10713 GCA_000966675.3 Picea glauca
TTATGTTTATACGAGACATTGCTTGTGTATGAAGGAGGAAAGTTAGATGCTGCGTGATGATAAAATTTAATTTCCAAATTGTGGTCGTTTAGGTTGTGCCCAACATAGTTGCTATTATGGTAAGAACGTTAATCTAAACCTATCTAGACCGGTGGGAAATGTTAGGGGTGTGATGTGGTTTATGTTTAGTTGTCTCGTGCGCGCAATGGAAGGATCAAAAAAAGGATGTGCCGCTTGGTCTTTTTCTACTTGCGTTGAAAAATGCATTGAAACCCACGGAGTAATGCCTTTAAAAAAAAAAAAAAAAAAAAAAAAAAATAGATACATTTTTGCATAGCGTGTCGGTTGTTGTTGTCGTAACGACGAGGTTATTACAGCGTGCTCAACGATGGTTTTCATCAAACATCCGGACAAGGTAGGCTCTTTATATTGTCTTGTTAGCATTTACATTTATATAGCATACTTGGGATTAGAGTTGATTTCTACAGTCATTTTGTCTGTTGTGGTTTACCCCATGCCATAGAGTGATTTTCCTAGTAACAGAATTGACGACCGTATTGGGGATTGAATCTTCTATTTTTTGGGTTTGGAGTATTTTTCTCCTTAGATTTCTCTCTAGTAGCCTGATTTTTCTTGTCGCATGATTGCTTGACAGCCTATTTTTACTTTGTATCTGAGTTTCTTGGCCTTATCCTTACCTTGGAAGTGTTTTAATACATATACATGGGTTTTCCCTTGAAGATGCATACATACGCAAGTTGTCTTTTTATAGGGCGCGTACATACATGAGTTTTCCTTAAACAATCGTATACATCAACTTTTTATCTTACTTTCTAAGTTTGGTGTTTTTTGGGTGAGTTTTGATGGTTTCTGAGTCGTCTTGGGTTTCTACCCTAACTGTTGAGTGCTTTCAGAGTGATAGGAAACCTTTTTATGGTTGAATTTTTGGGTGGTTTTTCTTTCTCATCATCTTTTTAATTAGTTATCCTTGCATCTTGGTCTGAGTGTTTGCTTCTTGGTATCTTGTTTGGCTTGTCTTTTTTTCTTGTAGTAGGGTCTATATATCAAGTTGTTATTCAGTCCTTTAATTTTCATTCCTTTTTATTGAAAATACAAAAATATACATTTTTCATTTTGGAATTTTCTCTTTTGGTTGTTTAGTATTGATCTTGACACATATGGAAAGATTGCATCCTATTTGAAATTGTAGAGTTGAATTGAAAGTTGCATTTTGAAAAGCTTATCATTTTTGGAGAATCGAAGATTAGGATTTAGATTTATGTTCATATTCATTTATTCAATTTTTCTAATTCATAACATCATCAGTTTCATGACCACATATTTTGAGTAAACAAAGCCATTAAAAGTAACATTGATAAATTTAAAATTGATTAGAAACGATTTTATTTTTCAGGGTACACAAACTAGCATAGGATATAGAGCCCTGGAATAGGATTTTGTGAGTAAACTTTTCCAAGGCTATTAAACTCAACATATGTGTCTGACCAGGGAGTGGTGAAATCCATTATGTAATCAATGACGTTAGGAGGCTCCACTCACACCAGATTTAAGCACGAGGTCGCGTGAAGTTGGTTGCAAAGATATCCCTCTAATACCTTATTAGTGTTAGAGATATTTCTGGGGATCTATTCGTATTTGGGGGTCTTTCTAGTACCTTTACCTCTTTGAGAGGTGGTGCTTTCAATATTTCAGGCTTTGTTACCCTGCCCATACGGTGGACCTAAATTATGACTATTCATCTGGGCATTGGTTATATCATGGTGGATTTAGTTGCTTGACATATGTAGCCACATAGGTTACTTGCAAGGGTTATTTTATAGGTACCCTGAGTCAGATAAAGGTCAGACAACACACAAGATTTATGGAGGATTACCTCTCCGGGGGGATCTGACCAACTGCAATGTTAAGCCCACGAGGGCCCTTATAACTGATTATGATACCTTCAATATTTTTAAGGGAGTCTCAGGCATATCTTGGGCAAGGCATACCTACTATAGTGAGGGAGGCCCCTTTTTAGCCACTGTATCATGTTTGTATTCATTTGGCCTTTTTGTTTATTTTGGTGTGATCTTTGATTTTTAGTTAGCCTTAGGATTTGTTTTTATATCTCGATTCTTGAGTCATCATGGATCCAGACCAGCTTCCTCGCAGGTCTCGTCATTTGTTAAAGTTACCACCGCATCTTGAGTCTTTGTCTTCTAAAATGTGTAAATTTATCAAACATGGTACACACACCTCCACTTACCAGACTTGTGATCATACAAGTATGGGTATTGAGTTGAGTCAAAAAGATACTGGGAGTCCTTTGACTCCCATACCTATTTTAGTTAATGGAACTCCTTCGAAACCTTCAACCACTACAATTGTAGTGCCAGAGGTTCTTGTCATCACTCCTATCTGGCTTGTGGTTTCTACTCAACCCATAGTAACAAACCCTTTTGGTACGCCGGGCTACAATTCTCAGTACATTCCTTCGGTCTCTAACCCTTTCTCTTTTGGATGCCAAATATGACATCGCAACTTGTGTATTCCATTCCAATGAATAATACAAATCCTAGTATTGTACTTGGGGGCATGGCTCCTCCACATATTCCACTATTGTTTGGTGGAGCTCATATTCCCCAGACGACTCCTATGGTTGAAAGCCAACCTCCTTTTCATCCTGGGTCTAATCCTAGTATTAATGCTGTTGGATGGAGTAATCAACCAGGTAGACAAGCTTCTTCCTATTTTTTGTCCTTTATCTCTTCCTCCTCCACACCGATTCCAACCAACACGTTTGGCATGATGAATCCACCTCCATCCTCTAGATTTCCACCCGGGGGAGGTCAGTTTCATAATATGGGACATTCCCATCTTGGAGCCACTTTGGCTGGGGGAAATATTTATAATCCTCATTATAACATTCCTACAGGGTTGGTTCCCACACGACCTATTATGAATCATTTTGGAGGAGGACATTGCCATACTGGACAGGTCCATGGTGCAAACCAGAACCCTATATGGTCTGAAGTTCCCCAACATTAATATTTCCCGAGAGCATGAGCTCATATGCCACAACCACAACTCCCTTTTTAGGCCACACTTAATTTTCCATACTTGTCAAGATTAATGAATGACCCGATGCGTCATGATCTGTCATGGCCCCTTGTCCCCACCAAGTTTCCTTCGAATATTCTAAAATTTGAGGGCAAGAACAGTGAGGATATTGGTGATCATGCCACTAATTTTCATCTTTGGTGCTCTTCCAATTCCATTAACGATGATTCTATTCATTTGATATTTTTTCAATGCACCCTCATGGTGGTTGCAGCGAAATGGTACATATAGCTACCAGGGGGAACATACAGTTATTTTAATCAGATGGTTTTAGTATTTCTCAACCACTTCCACTTGTTGGTTCGTTATGATTTTGGCATAGAACTTATTTCGACCCTCCGCCAGGACAAAGCCACCCACATATCAGATCATATCCAAGATTGGCGTAGACGGAAGAGGTTGATCAAAGCCTACATTCCTCCAAAGTTCCTATTGGAATGGTTTCTTAAGTCTTTATTGCCTTATATTTCAAAGGGTGTCTCTACATATGGGGTAACATCTAAAGAGGAAGCTATTTTAAAAGCCCAACAATTGGATCTCATATATTCTCAATCTGGGATGTTATATAGAGTTCTTCTTAATGCATCGAGGTAAAACTACTACCCTATACAAAATCCCGGGCCTCATGCTAATGGCATCATAGGCTCTGCAAATACTAAGTCTATAGACTTGGTGACAAACTAGTTGAAAGAGTTGTCTCTAAGTCAGGTTGTAGCAAGAAAAACTTCATATGTGTCCTCCACTCCCACTCAGTCGGCGGATGTGTGTTTTGTACAGTCGTCGACCAATTTAAATGGTAACGAGAAACTAGGAGGGAATATAAGGAAAGGACATGGTAATAATCATAAGGGTAGGAGGAATAATAATAATAATAAAACCAAGGACAATGTTAACAATTATAGATCAAAAAATGATGTTGGTGAGGGAAATAAATAAAAGTGGAAGGTGAAGTTTCCTTGTAAACTTTGTACAGATGATCACCTTACCCACTTATGTCCCAATATTGAGGAAGTTGCGAGGATCTTATCTCAACCACCCGTTGTGATGACTAATTCATTTCCACACAACCAACACATGGCCTCAAGCTCCTATAATGCCAGAAATGTGATGAGTGGGAATCAAACCCCCCCAATGCATGAAGGTAACCGTCTATGTGTAAATATGGTCAAGTCTCGGATTAATGTAGCCACTCGATCTCACAATTATGGGTCTTCACAGAATGTTCCAGGTATAGAGTCTCCCCCTCCTCTGGAAACACCTTTGTGGATCAAAAATCCAAATCCTTTGCCTCGTATTCTGAAAGGAGTACTAAAACGCTCTACCCACAACCATAATGCTATAGTTTCTCATAACTACTCGATTGTCTAAGATCTGGGTCAAACCTCTTGTGGGATGTCGGCTTTGGAGGTGCTCCAGACATGTCCTTCACAGAGGAACGTCTTGCTATCTTCTTTAGGAGCTCTATACCCGTGTGAATCTAAGGTTATCAAGTTTGACATCACATATGTTAAGCCTCACTTTCCTTACCACGTGGTCTTTCAAATCCATGTGGATTACTCGAGGTATACCATCAAACGTATTTTTATTGATGAAGGCACTGCAACGTGCGTGATTTCCCTAACTTGTTGGAAAGCCATTGGATCTCCAACCCTCTCTCAATCTCTGACTATGTTCACTGCATTGATGGTCGTTCTTTTCGTCCCCATAGTATTTTTCCCACCTTTCCGATCTAGTTAGGTGGAAAGATGGTGGAGGTGGATGTCGAGGTGGTTGATGCACCCCTTGACTGTAAATTATTACTAGGGCACAATTGGACTTATGCTATGACTACAGTCGTATCATCTATTTTCCATACTTTATGATTTCCTCATGAAGGGAAAATCATGACGATTGATTAGCTATCCTTTTCACATGCTAGTCCCAATGCATCAGTTGGACCTTCGATCCCCGTGACTGATAATCATCGGTCAAAAACTGAGGATATTGGTGTTGGAATGTATTCCTCCCTCATGAGTACCTTTGATTTCATGGCACTAATTCATCACATTTATGCCATGTCCAATAGGTATGCTTCGTCAATGGGGTATGTTCCTTTTCGCACTTTTCATTTCAATGATCCCTGGACCCTACCTTCCCAAACCATGTCTTTTGAAGGTCAGTCACATATTGGAATGAAAATGCCACTGTCAACGACAGAGATAGCGTATCAAGTTTTTCTTGACTCTACTACTGACCCAGATCATGTATCCTCACAGATAGATGAGGAGGACCATGTTCTCAAGCCCATATGGGCCACTTCATCATCTTTCTCACACAATTTCCTTGATGACACTTTACCTTCATATGAAGCCATCTTAGAGGCCATGAATGGTCTTGATAGGCCTTAGGATGATATGCATCATCGCTCTTAATTCCTCCCAGATATTTTTAGAATCGAATAGGACAATTTTAGATCTACCTTGAGTGAGATGGTTGGTCATGCCGTGGTTCCACTAGATATGCATGGCATTTATGTCGAAGGAAACATGGTGAGTATTTCTCCTACCATCACAATCGACATCTATCGAGTTCCTGGCAAAGTTGAAAATGTATATATCGGTGTGGATTATTCGCCTGAAGAAATTCATATCTACACCGATCTCTTCAAATAATTTTGTGATGTATTCGCCTGGTTGTATGAAGAGATGCCAGGAATCGACCGTCGTATTGTCGTACATGAGATCAAAACCTACATGGATGCTAAACATGTTTGGAAATGACTTAGACTTGTTAATCCTATGAAGGCCCCTGTTATTAAGGAAAACGTGGAGAAAATACTTAATGATGGTTTCATCTACCTGGTTCCCTTGACTGAATGGGTATCCAACCCCGATCCCGTAAATAAGAAACAAGGAACCATTTGTGTGTGTATGGATTTTCAAGACGTGAATAAGGCTTGTCTTAAAGACAACTTCCCAACACCTTTCATTGATCAGATTCTCGATGAGTGTGCAGGAAGCGAGGTTTTTTATTTTATTGATGGATTTTCAGGATACAATCAAATTCATATCAAACCCAAGGATCAACATAAGACGACATTTATTTTTCCTTGGGGTACTTTTGCATACCAGAAAATAATTTTTGGCCTTAAAAACGCGGGAGCAACCTTCCAGTGTGCCATGACCTTCGCTTTTCATTATCTTAAACACATTGTCAAATATTACGTCAATGATCCTGCTACTCACTCTCGCAAGAGAGTAGATAACTCTACCCACCTTCGACTAGTTTTTGGGAGATTCTGTTATTACCATATATGTTTAAACCCTCACAAGTGCATCTTCTGCATTAGGTCTGGTCGTCTTTTAGGATTCTTAGTTTCTGAGAATGGGATCATGGTGGATTCTATGAAGGTTGAGGTAATACTCTAATTTCCTCCCGACACAACATTCGTCAAATTCATGGTTTACAAGGGAAATCTAACTTCTTACGTCGGTTTATAGTAAACTGTGTCAATATTACGAAGGGTTTCATGTGTCTCTTGAAGAAGGACACTCCATTTATATGGGATGAGAGAGCCCAGGAATCCTTCGATGCTCTTAATAAATCCTTGGTATCGATGCCTCTGTTGAAGCCCTCGGACTACAGTAGAGATTAATTGTTGTATATCACTGCGTTTGAAGGGACGATTGGTATGGTTTTGGTTCAGGAGGACGATGAGCTCCATGATAACGTTTTCTACTACCTTATTTTAAACTTAGTCAGCCCTAAACTTAAGTACTCTCATGTTGAGAAGCTATCCTTGGTTGACATACACACAGTTCAAATATTGCGACATTATATATTTCTTTGCAAAAATACCATAGTTGCGAATGTCAATCGATTTCAATACGTCCTTACTAGGCGTACCATAGGGGGAAAATACAATAAGTGGATTTCATTTTGCAAGAGTTTGACCTCGATTTCACTTCGGTGAAATCCAAGAAATCGTTATTTTTTGCCGAGATAATATCGGACTTCCCTCTAGTAGATGAGGATGTTATTCATAATGACTCATTCGCAGATGAACATATTTTCCTTATCTCATCTTCAGACCCCTGGTATGGAGACATTTTGATCTATCTTCAAACCTTGAATTTCTCTCAACATCTACCGAGAGATGATCGATGGTGTATACAGTATCAAGATAAAAACTACCTTATCGTCGGTGAAACTTTGTATCATCGAGGCATAGATAATATCTTGCATCATTTATTAACTCACGAGGAATCTGAGTCCGTTCTTAATGAATTTCATAGTGGGCTTGTGGTGGTCATCTATCTGTTCTTGCGACAACCCAAAAAATATTTCGAGATGCCTATTTTTGGCTGTCTATTTTTAAAGATTTTGTTGAAGCGGTCAAGATGTGTCACCCTTTCCAGGTGTTCACTCGGAAAATGCACTCACACCCATCCCCTCTTCACCTAGTCATCATCGTCAGTCCCTTCACCAAGTGGGGGGTGGACTTTGTGGACACCCATCTTGGGTTGGGCGGAATCAACATATTATCGTGGTCATAGACTACTTCACTAAATGGGCAGAGTCCATGCCTATGATTAAATTTGATGGTAACACTGCAACAACTTTTTTTGTTGAATCAAATTATAGACCGATTCAGAATCCTAAAGGATATTTTCACTGATCATGATAGTCACTTGCATAATGAAATGATGAAGTAATTATCATCGAAACTGGAGTTTAAACATGGTCATTTCTCCCCTTACTATCCCCAGGAAAATGGAAAAGTAGAGGTTGTGAACAAATCTCTCAAGACCATTTTGAAAAAAATTGTCAGCCAGAGAAAATCTGACTGGCATCTAATGCTTTACCCTACACTTTGGGCATACTGAACCTCAGTTAATAACTCCACTATTTTTTCTCCTCTTTAGTTAGTACACGGTGTGGAGTCGATCCTTCCTATTGAATGTGAAATACCTTCCCTTAGACTGACAGTTGAGCTCCTACTTGATACTTCTGATCTCGAAAAACACCTCGTACACCTAAAGAGCCTAGATAAGCAGTGTCAAGATTCCTCTATGACTATCAAAGAGAATAAATGACGTGTCAAGGTCCAATATGATAGGTATTTATGTCCTCGTCAATATGCTGAGGGTGACTGGGTACTCTTGTATGACCAAGTCAAAGAACCATTGGGGGCAGGAAAGTTCAACCCCATGTGGAACGATCCTTATATCGTGCGACATGTCTTAGAAAAAGGAGCCTATTAATTGGAGGATTATGAAGGGAATATGTTGGTTGAGCCCAGAAATGGGCTCTACTTGAAAAGATATTACGCTTGAGCCCCCAAGCTTGGGTGTAACTCTTTGTATACTAGTGTATTTTAGTGTATATATATATATATATATATATTCCTTTGTGTTAATGGTTTGGTTATCGAGTTTTCCCTTGGTTGGAAGATGTCAACGAAGTCTTCAGTTTACTTAGAATTTGCAGATGGTGCCAGTTGTCATACACGAAACTTGGCTTCCACCGCTTGGGTCATTTACTCACCCGAGGGTCAAATGGTGTCTTCAGGTGGCGTTTGTCTATGGCCATCAACAAATAATGTGGCTAAATATAACGCCATTATAGAGCTTTTACGCGATGCCATTTCACATGTTGTTTGTTCTTTAGAAGTTTTCCTAGACTCTCAGTTAGGTATGTCATTTGAACAACAATTACCATGTGCGATACCCTACTCTACTCCAACGATTCCTATGGGTATGACTTTTGGAACGACATTTTGATTTTATTACTTATAATCACATACCTATAAGTTCTAATTATGTATCTGATTGATCCGTAGGATCTTTTAATGACTTATGGTTGATTTTTAATTTTGCATGCATTAATTAACCATTTGAGGAAACTTAGTGGAGAATGAGGAAAGAAGAGGAATTATGACATCCATATACACATTTGCATATATGAAATGAAAGAATAAACAACAAACCATAACACGCAGATTGATAACGGAGTTTGGCACAACTTTGCCTATGTCTCCGGGCCTTTTCTATGTGGGGGAGGCTTCTTTATTTCTTCTCAAAAGCTCAAAAGTACATCGCTGCAATTCCAAATGGCTACAATACTGATCTGGTCATGTTCTTCCAGATCTCTAGAACCATGCAAAGAAAATGGCATGCAAAACGGACGTCTGTAGCTCCCAGAAATGGTCCGACAACGTCTCCTCCTCAAAAGCTTCTCTGCATCAATATGGATTTATCTTGGTTTCCCTTCCGTATAACTCTACTTCGACTACTCCAATGGCTTCATAGCGTCCAAAAACCCCTATCTGGGCTCTTTCGACACCTCAATTGGTCGAAAAACGAAGAATTTATGCCTCCTAGAAGTTTTCCCCTTTAAGCTTGTTGTCATAGGTTCTACAAAACGCACCCTTGTGCTCTGAACCTGGCACACACGCAATAAATAGCGTGAAAACCCAGAACCGGGCACAACTGTGCCAATGGTGCAAACCGTAGGATGGTTAAGGAGCCTCCAGCCCCTAACCGTCAATCACTCGGGCACATGGGCCAGATGACCTTGCGCAAAAGGTAAAAGTGTTAACCATTTTAAATCCGTTTAAAAACCACATTTAAACCGTGCCCAAACTGTTACAATACAAAACCGTGGGTTATGTTTTAAAACCCCAAGCCAACTGTCGGTTACACGGTATATCATATGGGCATATGCAAACACAACGACCGTGGGTTATACATTTAAATACATCGCGCACCACAACTGTCGGGCTACAATATATATAGCACAGTCATATAACAATTCAAACGACCACGGGTCGGGGCTAAGCCCCAGCCCGACCCCACCCATATATACAACATATGCAATTGAAATACATTATAATACATATGTATAATAAGAACCATGCGGCGACATAGTGGTCGGGTGGATGTTATGAAGTCATTACACGGTGGGGAGGTCCGGGGGTCGAACCCCACGGCCTCCATAAAATTTTAATAAACAAACCAAACACCAACAGCCAATAAAGGGGTGCCACATGGCAGCCCATGATTGGGCCACGTGGCACCATAACATTTGCCAAGAAAATGCCACGTGTCAGCAAATGATTTTCCAACTACCAGCCAATCAAACTGCCACATAACTTTTTCCACGTCACCGTACAGATTCTGACACGTCACCTATACGACCTCTGCCACGTCAGCCTGTACGGACTGCCCAGTCAACATTTTTTTTGCCTGTTTGACTTTTCGGACAGAACGCGATATATTCTCCATACGGAGTCCGTTTGACAAAGTAAATATACCGCCGGAATCAGGAAGACGAGATGGACGCAATGGAACTGGTTTCGTCACATTCCAAGCACTTTCATTTTTGAGCATTTTTCAAGCCCTGTCAGGCTTCTGGATTCGATTTCGGATCACACTCACCTCCTCACAATAAGACCTTTTGGTTCCCAAAAGGTTACTGACCAGTCAACAAGCTCAGGATAGGCCACCCGGCTTGCTCTTTGTCTCTGAACTCTGTCCTGTGAACCTGTCTCATCAAGATCAACTGTAACACAATCATGACAATTGGCAGTATATTGTTAGCCATTTGAACCCT
>JZKD02S1492292.1:0-10713 GCA_000966675.3 Picea glauca
CCTATCATGAACCCTGGCCCTACTTTCATCGTTGGTAGGCATCCTTGAACCCAACAATTGACATCATCATTGGTCGTTGACTAGGTGGTTTCCTTTGTGTTCGACGGCAAGACATCTATTCACACATTGGGATTCATGCAGTTTCTTTGATTCCATTATCCTTATTGGTGGTTTCCTGACCTTTGTCAACAATTTTCATCATTGGTTGTTATTCAAAGAGTATTTTTTGTGTACCTCTTGCACCTGGCACATGGGAAAGATGCATAGGGTCATTGGTTCATAAACATGTTCTTCGTCTGATTTCCACCAAATCATGAAGCTCTTTCTTTGTACCTCACATTGACTGATGAGAGATGCCTTAATTATTCAGGTGTTCGACACCCACTCCTTTATTCACACATGTAACAATGTACTCGATGCCTTGATTCCTACTTTCATTATCAATGTTGTCTCACGTTTTTTAATGGTATACCTCAATGACCAGTAATCAAACGATGTATTGTTTAGTTTGACCTCAACCCCTTTATTCACATGACATAGACTTGCACCCTTGATGGATTCTATAGAAGACTTGAAGGCATCGCTATGTGTCCGCAAATTTCCTGAGTTGTTGCTTCCTTCTCATTGGACTAGTACCTATATGACTTCAGTGATCATGGGAGATCGGATTGTACTCCATTGTATACAAATATATTCATATTGGTTTTGAGACTGGTTCTACTGGGCCTTCTTCGTGACTATGACAACTATTGGCATGTAACCACATTTATATTTTCCTATTCATGGCCATAGACATTTGTTTCGGTAAATTTTCACATGGATATGCAGTGTAATTATATTGGCATCCATGTATGCCAATTCAGTGCAAAATGTAATGAGAAACTAGTTCTTCCAGCTGGTTTCCCATCACTCCACTTTTGGGTTGTTTGTAATGTATTTTAGCCATCGTAGATAGTCCTCTGACCTCACACATTAGGGGGTATCTATTATAGCAAGATTTGCCTCACCCTATGCAATCTTGCACATAAGGCCTTTTTCCATTTCCCTATGCAGACTTATCATCTCTATTTGAAAAATCCAGAGCTAAAGAGACATATTTTTCCACATGTGCGTATATTTTCTACTATACAACATGCATATACATAGGCTGCTCCACTATACCCCGCGTACATCGAGATTTGTGCCAAAAAATGAAAATTAATGTTGGGTTTCCAAGTCACGACAGTAGATCTATGATCCTTGGCCTTCCATATATTGGAAACATTCTGAATCGACCCTGTAGTTCCATTTTGAAGGCTATAAACGGGCCAATTTGGAGCTATGAAAATAGGAGAAAGAATTCAACTTTGAGAGAAAATTTACTCTGGAGGAATTATTTACTTCATATTGAGTATTTATCGCTTTTTCCTTTGATTCTTAACACAATGTTCAATCCTCAAGCTCTTCCGTTATTGATTGAGAATCTCATTGTTTCTCTTTTATGAGCTTTCCTTTGGTGGAGGACTGAAGTGGAGGAGGCCCAACTGGAAGGAACTTAGTTTATCGGTTCTGAACTGCGCTGACACGGAAGTCTGTAACATGTTTCATTCTGCTGATCATATATTAATAGAAATACTCTTTTCCCTTCCAATTGATATCTTGCAAATATTTGAATTATTATTCCATGGGCATATTTGTGATGTTTATTAATGGATTATGTTATTGAATGTGCCAACATCATTTTTATAACCATATTCTTTCTTTTCTTGGTTGTTGAGGAATAGTTGAAGGTATATTGGTTTGGTTCAAGTGATCAACGATGGACTTCATCGAACGTCTAGATGAGGTAGGCCCGTTATATTTTCTTGCTAGCATATTTGTTTATATAGAATACTTGAGAAGAGAATTGATTTCTTCATTCATTTCTGTCTGTTGTGGTTTACCCTAGCCATAGATATATTTTCCTCGTAACAATATTGTATCACCCTAAGGCCAATGGGATAGTAGAAGCCTTCAATAAAATTTTAGATATTTCTCTGACAAAGCTCTACAATATAGTGAGAGATGATTGGGACTTAGGGATCCCTACAATATTATGGGCATATCGGAATACAATAAAAAATTTGAGAGGACAAACACTTTTTAGGTTGGTCTATGGGAAAGAAGCAGTAATGACGATGAAATTTATTTTTTTAAGCCGTCGCGTTGTAGCGATTACTGATCTTTCAGATTTTGGTGTAATTGAGGAAATACTATCACAATTATTACATCTTGAGGAAGATCAATTTTTCACCGGATTACATCGAAAATTTCAGAAGGAACAAGAAAATGAATGGAATGATAATCATATTAAGAAGAAGAGATTCCAAGTGGGAGACTTAGCATTTTATATTAATTTTTTTTATGAAACATACAAGAAAGTTCTGAATGCATTGGTTAGGTCCATACGTGATTAAGTATGTGACAAAGGCAGGTGTTGTTTAGTTGTGTTATCACCCCATAAATTATGGGAATCATATGAAGACTTGGATATTATCTGTCTCTAGTATTTTGTTGACAAATGATTTTCCATTCTGCAAATAATTTGAAGAAAAAAAAAAGAAAAAAAAAAAGAGAAAGAAAAGAGGGCATAAAAGAATTAAAAGAAAAATCCCCATGCAATAATAGTAACTTGGCCATACCTTTCAAGCATGGCCAAGTTCTTTTTAAATTTAATGTTGATAGATTAGTGAATAAATCTGACTAGACTATCTAATCATGGTCGGATAGCCCTTAGGTTAGATTAGTGAATGAATCTGACCAGATTGTCTAATCCTGGTCAGATAGCCCTTAGGTAGAGTAATTTCTTAACCCAACATTTTAATCTGGGTTAATAGTCCTAGGAAGATAGGTTAGCATGTAGGTTAGTTGCTTCATTTGCTTCACCACCCATGAAACTAGATTGATGAAAAAGCTACACCATGTCTCCATTGCATAAGAATAGTTTAGACGAAGTCCCCTTGGTGGTGTCTATGTGAAAAGATTGGAAAAAACCCAAAAAATGAACTTATCCTAAGTTTCCCAACACATTTTTCTCCGCTCCTGGTGTATGCTCCATGCACTTTTCAATGATCCAGATCATGGTGCCCAGATCTACGGTGCATAGAGCATTTTGGACCCCCCCGACCGTTCTACTTTTAACTAGGGGGGGGGGGGTCCGGAATCGGTAATAACATTGGCGAACATCTGGACGGCCCAGGGAAGGGTGCTTAAATCAACGGTTCACAATGGATTCCGGACCCCCCCATCTGTTATACCTTTAATGTAAAGGGGGGGTCCGGAATGAGTAATAAAGGTTGCACTAAGATCTGTGGCAAGGGAACCGGCGCGCAGATCAACGGTCTACAATGGATTTCAGACCCCCCTTATTGTTATGATTTTAACCAAAGGGGGGGGGGGTCCAGAATGAATATTCCCTTTGTCAGGCCCCTTGTCACATGTGGCATTATCCTATTGGTCCAAAAATCCTATCCCTGTCTGCCATCTGACAGCTCTCATCACTCATGTATGTCATCTCCCACTTGTTCCACTTGCTCCTGAAAGTGTCTCTTCACATAACTGCTATCAGTCCCTGCTGTCAGTACCTAACCCTTTTTCACTCATGAACAACCCCTTATGGCTACTTTTACCTCCAATCACCAGCCTCCACGTCACCCGTCCGTATGCTTTGGCCACCATCACCTCCCACCTCATCCCAAGTGGCCCGTTGTCCATTTATTACAGGATAACATACTCGTTCTCCTGCTGACCTGTCTCCCGCGCCCAACCTACTCCTAGTTTTGAATAAGACTATCGTTTTTCCCCTTCCATTCGTTATTCGTCCATCGTGCCAGACAGCTTACCTCTTATTCCTCCATTACTTTCCCGTCGTCTTCACTCACAGTCAGTCAGCCCCACTAACATATTGTTTATTGCAGGTACTGTTGCAGAGATGGCGCCAAAGCCAAGACCAACGAAAGGAGAAGAGAATCATTTCCTTCCTCCTCTTGTCGACCTAGACAAAATCCCGTTGGTCGACAAAGATAGATTGATCGTAGATACCATTTGCGACTTCAATTTTTCAGACCTCCAGTCATGGCTCCGGGAGGTGTTCTTGGACCAGAGCGATGAAATTGGACTCTGGGAGTCTAATTTTCCCCTGTACCTTTTCCCCTAGATACATCACTTTCCTGAATTCGCGCTGAAATTCCAAGCCCATTATATCCCCAACCAGAGGGCCATTGTCTCTTCATCTGGATACGTCCTCTTCTTCATCACACCCAAAGACATTGACCAGATGATGCAAATTCCCCGTGCTGAATTTGCGTCCCCTTTTAATTTAGAAATCCTCACTGAGTTATATCAGAAAATGACCTTTCCCTAGAGAGCTCAGATATTCGAGCTTTTCCTCCCCACTTCCACTCAATTCTCTTCCACAAATCCCCCTTACCCGTCATCCATGTTCTCCACCAAAGGAAACCAAATCATTTCCTCCCTTTGTGCCCTGCTAGGTTACTATTCTGACCAATGGGTAGATGATCCCATCTTGGGTTTTCTATCCATTTTCTCAAATGACAAAAAGCCCACAACGCAGTTCAATTATAGCACCTTCTTGGCCGACAATATTCACGAACAGTTCGTGAATTTTGGCACATAGGGCATGTTCATATATTCTTCTATACTGGCATACATGTTCATTTATTTTCAAGATGACAAATTCAGTTTCACCATGTAGAAGATGGACGCAGACAGAAGGTTCCATCCAGTCACAGCATGGACTTCTCTTCTGAATCATAACTCCATCGAGTATAGCTTCAAGGTTTTCATTGATATTTTCTATCACCCGGTGGTAAGCATGCTGAGCGGTAGGCCTGAGCCACGAATAAATGACGAGGTCCAGAGAATTATACATCTTTCAGACAATGCAAAGACAGAAGACTGGTACCTATATCAAAAACACATTGAGATCAGAGTTTTCGAGTGCGAATTGGCACCCTACAAGCTGCCAAAGTACGTTCCGATAAGAATATTTGCATTAGAGTATATTAGACAAATTATGAATTCAGACGACATTCATTTTGTCTCATTGAAGAAAAAACAGTAGTTGCGCATCAAGGGGCAGTTAGGTTCTTTTATCTGCAACATTCGTGGTGTCGGAGAAGAAGTGGACCAGATGCTGAGAGAGATGAAGTTTTTCTTAAGCTTCCCATGAAACTATGATCCATGAGGGATCATTTCAGAAATGCGGGTGAGAAATAAGAATATCCCGTATGTGCATGAGTCCAAGCCCGAGATAGAAAAGTTTGAAAATCAGATAGTATTGGTGCCTGACACCTTAGTCAAAATGGAGCAGCAAGTTGAAGTGGAACAGCAGGTTCCCTCGACGAGTGTGCCACCCACTACCACAACTCAGGTCCCTAAGGAAAAAAATCCTCGACAAGAGTCGTCTCCACCTGTAACAGAGGTGTCATCAGAAGAGTTCCATATGCACACAAAGAGGCCAAAGATAGTTTCAACGCTTGGCGCGACAGTAGAACAAGAAGTCCCACCTACCACAGTAACTACCACAGGGGTCAAGCTAGTCATTCCACCTTTCGGTTTGATCCAGCATAAGGCAATCACAACAGCAATACTGAAGAAATCCACAGATTCTCCCCTGGATACTCAGCCAAGCAAGACTAGGCCCAAGTTGGGCATTTTTGAAAAGTATGAATTGATCAAGAAAAAGAACCAGACCCTCAATAGCAGTACTTACACCCAGTTCCGGAAGCATTCATCCATGGCACAACATAGGCTACTATCTGCATTCGACATTGAAAGAGGCAGGATGCACATGGCCTTTCTACAGGCCCAGGTACCGGATCCCAAAGTGATCTCAGACCATAAGAGGGCCACCTTCGAATTCCAGGTGAAGGACGTGCATCCAACAGATCAGATGGATCTGCACAAACAAATAGGGGAGATGGTTTTTCACACATTGGCACATGCTTCAGCTTCTGCAGCTAAATTTCAGGTATCATTGAACAATGCTCAGACACAACTCAAGCTGGAGAAAATATCATCTTTCGCAAAAGACAATAGAATCAAGACGTTGGAGGAGCTGGTCCTCAAGATTGGCTATGATCCTGCGAACGTCAAAGAGGCAGAAGAGATGATAAAGAAGAAAAATGCAGACATTGCATCCTTAAGAAAACAACTGAAACTCCCGCCCACAGAGGACTCACAGGTGAAGGAGATAGTAGGGAAAGAAGATGAGAAGGATGACATGCTAAAGTTGCTCATGGAGCAGAATGCTCAGCTCAAAGAGATGGAGGCTGAGATGGAGAGGTTACTAAAAGAGAAAGAGTAGATGAAACCAATGGAATTCATTCCATTGAGTGCCATTCCTATCTCAGGAGCAAGCACAATAGCCGTGACAACAATCCCATCTGCAACATCAGTGACACCACCAGAAGGGACAACAGACCTTGCCAAATCCATGGAGAAGATGAACCTGCAAGAGACAGAAATCAGTAGACTTAAGAAAGAAGTTGAGAACCTCCAGGAGATCAAAACTTCCTTCCAAACAAGCCTATCCAAAGAAAAGTAGGTAACAGAGCATCTCAGGAAAGAGTTACAGCAGCTCCAAAAGAAAACAATGGCAGGGAAGACTTTGGCTGAGGTCAAAGAGAATGTATGGACAGACATCACCAAGTACATAAATGAAATATGGCCCATGATCCAAATCATGTTTGAACAGAATGAGTTACTCCAGAGGAGCAAACAGGGCGTTGAGAAGATCAGAGTGGAACTGGGAGACATGCCAAGACAAGCAAATGAGATCCTCAGGTTCCTGAATTCCAAGACCAGAGAAGAACTTGAAGAACTAAAGATCGAGGATAGAACAAAGACTATACTTAAAGTAAAAAGGGTTTTAACCAAGAGAAGTCTAATTCTTCAGCTTGAAGAAAAGGTTCAGGTGATGGACCAAGAAGTACAGAAGTTATTCAATAAGGTTGATGCTCTCCAAAAGAAAGGCCTACCTGGTCTGAAGGTCATTAATGACAAACTAATGACACTCCCGAATTATAAGAAGAGACTGGTTGAAGTGTCTAAGGACAATTCAAAGTTTGCAGGGATACAAGTGAGCATCACTGGCAAAGCATTCATGGATGCCCTGCAGTTGGACATTAGTATCCAACACGAGATTCGATACATATTCCTCATTAAGCTCACATTCGCTAAGTATACAAACATGGATGAACTGTATCGGAGACTACTCAAAGTCACAGTGCCAAGTCATCTCATATGGGAAGAACTTTGCGATCTGCTAGATTAGAAGATGAGTTGTCCAGGTCCAGCCACCTGTCCAGTCAGAAGAGGTTACACAGGCACCTCGCCAACGGCCTACCCCGGAAATTCCGCATCCAGTTGTACCGAGTCATCAAGCAGTTTTGATTAGTTAAATTAGTTAGACTAAAAATAGAATGAGCACGTCCTAATCAGTTATGACAGGAACGTTTGTAATTTGAATTATAAATACTTCACCTTTCGAAGTATTGAGGGTTGTTGATTCGTACACCCTATCGCTATCAAACTGTACCATTTTTTAAGAGATCTACCATTAATAAATAGGAGGCACTTTTACAGGATTCTTGCGTGTGTTCACTGGTGATGTTAATTTTCTATGTTGAATGTTTTTCTTTCTCTGTAATCATTCTGTTTTCTGGAACTAATCTTTAAGAGTAACATAATGTTGCAGGATTTATCTTTTATACTCTGTTTCCGATTCTAGAGATTTTAATGTTTATCCTCTGATATCTTCGATTAAGAAATTCTTAACTGTTTGTTAGTTGAAGTTATCTTTATTATCTTTTCTTATGTCCATCNATAAGAATATCCCGTATGTGCATGAGTCCAAGCCCGAGATAGAAAAGTTTGAAAATCAGATAGTATTGGTGCCTGACACCTTAGTCAAAATGGAGCAGCAAGTTGAAGTGGAACAGCAGGTTCCCTCGACGAGTGTGCCACCCACTACCACAACTCAGGTCCCTAAGGAAAAAAATCCTCGACAAGAGTCGTCTCCACCTGTAACAGAGGTGTCATCAGAAGAGTTCCATATGCACACAAAGAGGCCAAAGATAGTTTCAACGCTTGGCGCGACAGTAGAACAAGAAGTCCCACCTACCACAGTAACTACCACAGGGGTCAAGCTAGTCATTCCACCTTTCGGTTTGATCCAGCATAAGGCAATCACAACAGCAATACTGAAGAAATCCACAGATTCTCCCCTGGATACTCAGCCAAGCAAGACTAGGCCCAAGTTGGGCATTTTTGAAAAGTATGAATTGATCAAGAAAAAGAACCAGACCCTCAATAGCAGTACTTACACCCAGTTCCGGAAGCATTCATCCATGGCACAACATAGGCTACTATCTGCATTCGACATTGAAAGAGGCAGGATGCACATGGCCTTTCTACAGGCCCAGGTACCGGATCCCAAAGTGATCTCAGACCATAAGAGGGCCACCTTCGAATTCCAGGTGAAGGACGTGCATCCAACAGATCAGATGGATCTGCACAAACAAATAGGGGAGATGGTTTTTCACACATTGGCACATGCTTCAGCTTCTGCAGCTAAATTTCAGGTATCATTGAACAATGCTCAGACACAACTCAAGCTGGAGAAAATATCATCTTTCGCAAAAGACAATAGAATCAAGACGTTGGAGGAGCTGGTCCTCAAGATTGGCTATGATCCTGCGAACGTCAAAGAGGCAGAAGAGATGATAAAGAAGAAAAATGCAGACATTGCATCCTTAAGAAAACAACTGAAACTCCCGCCCACAGAGGACTCACAGGTGAAGGAGATAGTAGGGAAAGAAGATGAGAAGGATGACATGCTAAAGTTGCTCATGGAGCAGAATGCTCAGCTCAAAGAGATGGAGGCTGAGATGGAGAGGTTACTAAAAGAGAAAGAGTAGATGAAACCAATGGAATTCATTCCATTGAGTGCCATTCCTATCTCAGGAGCAAGCACAATAGCCGTGACAACAATCCCATCTGCAACATCAGTGACACCACCAGAAGGGACAACAGACCTTGCCAAATCCATGGAGAAGATGAACCTGCAAGAGACAGAAATCAGTAGACTTAAGAAAGAAGTTGAGAACCTCCAGTAGATCAAAACTTCCTTCCAAACAAGCCTATCCAAAGAAAAGAAGGTAACAGAGCATCTCAGGAAAGAGTTACAGCAGTTCCAAAAGAAAACAATGGCAGGGAAGACTTTGGCTGAGGTCAAAGAGAATGTATGGATAGACATCACCAAGTCCATAAATGAAATATGGCCCATGATCCAAATCATGTTTGAGCAGAATGAGTTACTCCAGAGGAGCAAACAGGGCGTTGAGAAGATCAGAGTGGAACTAGGAGACATGCCAAGACAAGCAAATGAGATCCTCAGGTTCTTGAATTCCAAGACCAGAGAAGAACTTGAAGAACTAAAGATCGAGGATAGAACAGAGACTATACTTAAAGTAAAAAGGGTTTTAACCAAGATAATTCTAATGCTTCAGCTTGAAGAAAAGGTTCAGGTGATGGACCAAGAAGTACAGAAGTTCTTCAATAAGGTTGATGCTCTCCAAAAGAAAGGCCTACCTGGTCTGAAGGTCATTAATGACAAACTAATGACACTCCCAAATTATAAGAAGAGACTGGTTGAAGTGTCTAAGGACAATTCAAAGTTTGCAGGGATACAAGGGAGCATCACTGGCAAAGCATTCATGGATGCCCTGCAGTTGGACATTAGTATCCAACACGAGATTCGATACATATTCCTCATTAAGCCCACATTCGCTAAGTATACAAACATGGATGAACTGTATCGGAGACTACTCAAAGTCACAGTGCCAAGTCATCTCATATGGGAATAACTTTGCGATCTGCTAGATTAGAAGATGAGTTGTTCAGGTCCAGCCACCTGTCCAGTCAGAAGAGGTTACACAGGCACCTCGCCAACGGCCTACCCCGGAAATTCCGCATCCAGTTGTACCGAGTCATCAAGCAGTTTTGATTAGTTAAATTAGTTAGACTAAACATAGAATGAGCACGTCCTAATCAGTTATGACAGGAACGTTTGTAATTTGAATTATAAATACTTCACCTTTCGAAGTATTGAGGGTTGCTGATTCGTACACCCTATCGCTATCAAACTGTACCATTTTTTAAGAGATCTACCATTAATAAAGAGGAGGCACTTTTACAGGATTCTTGCGTGTGTTCACTGGTGATGTTAATTTTCTACGTTGAATGTTTTTTTTTCTCTGTAATCATTCTGTTTTCTATAGCTAATCTTTAAGAGTAACATAATGTTGCAGGATTTATCTTTGATACTCTGTTTCCGATTCTAGAGATTTTAATGTTTATCCTCTGATATCTTCGATTAAGAAATTCTTAACTGTTTGTTAGTTGAAGTTATCTTTATTATCTTTTCTTATGTCCATCATTTAAATTACTGAAAGATCCAGTGAGTATATTATCTCGCCCTGTGAAAGTCTTCTTTGGGAATTTCTGGTTGTATCTCATATTTAATTAAATACAGACCCCATAGCCCAATGGATGTTTAGACTGTCTCAACCAATTTACAAACTCTTAGACTACAAAACCTACAGTTTATTTACCTAGCCTAATATCTGAATTAAAAACAAAGCTAAATCATATAGAGAGATCCCTCTCTAA
>JZKD02S1492303.1:0-10713 GCA_000966675.3 Picea glauca
ATGTTTGATTTGGTGATAGGGATGGTGACATATTTAGATGGTAGAAGTTCTCTTACCAATTATTAAGTACCATAGTTTCATACCAAACAATTGGCATAATGGCTCCTATGATTTACTCATTATTAAATATGGTTGGACATGGTAAGCCTACCAATGTTGTTAAAGATAAAAATTCATGGTTCTTTATTTTTTATGTTTTACCACTATTCTAATGGCTCGGAATTTGTTTTTGAGAAGATGGAGTTTGGTGCATTTGGACATCTACATTTTGGTGTAGTTTCCCCAAATGAACAATGTGTTAAATCAATAGTCCTTATTGGATCATCAAGTGGCAACATAATTGAGTAATTAATTTCTCCTTTAAAGTATGAAAGGGAAGCATCATGGAAAGAACATAGTTTTCTTCTTATTTGTTTTCCACAAACAACATGGAGCAAATTCTACCAATGGGAAAAACATATTTTTCTTTTTGATTCTTTTCCACAAATAACATGGAGAAGTTCTATGAATTGTGAATGTAACACTAATTCAAAGAGAAGAGGTTCATAAGATAATTTACTATCATATGTTAATCTCACTCAAATGGATTTGCATTAATCCCATTTAAGATAGAAAATTTGAATTTGTACGTTTAGTTAATTAAAAACCACTTTCATTATTACCTCAAAGTTGAAAATTATATATATATATATATATATATATATATATATATATATATAGGCAAAGTAGTAAGTAGCGTGTCCATTTATATTTTTCTCCTTTCCTGAGATGAATGTATACATTGCATGCCCATTGCATGCCCATTTATATTTTTCTCCCCTCCATGAGTTGAATGTATACATTATAGATATATAGATTCATTAAAGAGGCAAAGTTTGCATGTAATACCGAAAACGATAAAGGTTCGCATCCATAACATTAGCATCCATAAAAAATTTAAAAAATAATAAAAACAATTTACCCACACTCGCTTTCTAACGATGCTGACAAAGAAAAAAAATGGCAGATTAATTACTTTGTTGTTTTTTTTCCTCGATTAAAGTCAATATATTTTAACAAATGGCATCATTAATTATGATGATTCAATAAAAAAATATTGCTTAGAATAATTAATATAATATTTTTTTTACATGATAAATGAAAATATTAATTATTGCAGATACTCATATTTTTAAAATTCCATGTTTAATATTTTTCCAAACCAAAAAAATTCTATGTTTAGTATATGGTTAAATGAATCTGCTCTAAAATAATAACTAAAATAGATATACTATCAGAACATGAAATTTTTAATTTATGGATTTTATATTAGCGTCTAATATTTATCGTTGTTAATTATAAACAACTCAATTTCTATGCCATGCATGGAATCACAGAGAAGTACAATACTATGTCAGGGGGATTCATGACATCCACTTTAAAGGGAACAAGTGATCAGATCAATGAAATAGAGCTAATGGACGCTAGTGTGAGGAGAATTATATTAGTGTAAAATTCAACGAAGAGATTGTGGAAAATAAAGTTTATATTCTGAGTATTTCTTTTAAAACATGATGAATTATCAATAGTATACCAATAATAATAAATGTAGAGTTTGGTTCAATTTCGTTTTCCTATGCACAAATTCCAATGGGCTTGCTTCTTCAATTTCCTCCAATGGGACCAAGAGTTGAGGGACCCAGTTTCTTAAGTGATAGGGCTCATCAATGTTTCTACATACGTTTATTTCAAGTATTACATGGCAAGTGACGTGGATAATTAGCGGTCTTCCCAAGTTTATTATTATATTAACCACCCATTAAGTAATTGATTAGTATTGTTGAAAAACGGCCAGGAGGCCATTCATCGTGCCACCCTTTCAATTGTTTGCATGCCCATGCCAAACAGCAGAATAATATTCTCCATCAACATTCAACTTTCACAGTGTGGTGCAACAAGAGCTGCCAATAAAAATGTAGCAGCTACTCGGCATGTGTGCACTGTAGAGACGAAACACGACATTAACGTTGGCCTCTACATTGGAGAAAACTTGGCCCAGGTTGGAACAAATGAGTAGCTTCTTGCCCGCCCTTGAGGTCGCAGTTTAAACCATGAGGAACCATAAACAAATATTACTGGGGTTAGGGGGGCATATAGACCATGCCCTGTTGTTGCAGTTTTGAGGGTTTTGTATGTCGTTCACATGCTTGAGGAAAGCATGTTATCCAATCCATGGTTGGACATATGGGGTTATTTGACAGTGGTGAATAGTGTGAATAGCCTTGAGGAGGTGCTTAAGTTCTTGAGCGAGAATTGCATTGTTGCCACTTAGTGGTTGGAGGACACCGTAGAGTACCTTGATAAGCATAATGTAGGCGAAGGGTGTAATTTTCCTAGATTGAAGGATTCTTTGGAGGGATTGAGGGCATTAGAGAGGGATCAGGATCGGGACCAATCCGAGCTCGATGGAGGGTTGTTGGATGTGGCATTGGATAAGCTTGAAGGGGAATTCGGGAAGCTTCTTGTGGAGAAATATGTGCTTTTGCCCTTTTTTTTTTCTCACATGGAGTATGTGTGTTTTATTCTCTCCTTTCTCAAAAATTCTTGAAATTGATTAGATCCATAAATTCTTTTAGCCCACACAAACACCCATTTTCTATTCCGAGCATCTCTTTCACTCTATTTTTCTTTTGCTTTGTATAACTGTCTTGGCTGTAGAGTGCCATTGATAACTACAACCACTCGAGAAGCGAAGAATGCAGACATAGAATCATCAATAAGATGTACTCATTCTACTCACAACACCCATCTTTCTTGTTTTTGCTTCTTTCTAAGAATTCAACAAAAAGAAAAAGAAATGTTAAAATGAAGACACATGACATAGTTCAAGAACTGATTATTATTATTTCCCATTGACTACAAAACCCAATGAATTATCTTGTGAGTTGATAATTCACTATCAGGGTGTTGTAATTGATAATAGGTTTTATGGGTTTTGAATCCTTCAGCCAAGTATTTAGGGTATATTGAATAACAAATTTGGATTTAGTTTGGTTAGGGTAGCAGGACCAGTTGGTTTAACTTCAAGATCAACATTGTTTATCTTTATGTGCAAGTTTTGAATCAAGACTATCAGATTTCTATACATCCATAAATAAGTTTAGTTCCATGTAATAAGCCCCTTTTCACTCAGAAATACCCAACAAACAGGATGGTTAGTGATCTACCTGATTTCGTAGCCTTGTATTTTTTCAAGTCAATTTACTTGATTGGTATGTGAGCTCGGTCTTGTTAGGCTTTAAGTTGAATTTTATCAAATCTCTTTGATATTAAGCAATTATAAATGGGGTACTTGGATTATGCAGGCATGGAAGATGAGTCTGATCCATGAAACAACAGTGTTGTCATGCTCCTCATAAAGATTGTAGACCTGCTCCTTCACTATGTCCTTTGCTCTCCAGAAATACGATGAATAGTAATTTTCCTTCAGTCCCGCAATTTGTTGTGCACATCAAAAGAAGAACAAGCTGAGTGAACCCAAAAGAAGGCCCAATCTTGACATTGTTTCCATTGAAAGAGGCTGCAAACCGATGTACTTGGCCAAATCTATATTACTCTCTACTGCACCTTCAGACAGCCGAATTGTTTTTTGAAACATGGAATGGATGAGTTTATATGGTGAAATTTGATCGGTGGGGCATTTAATGCCCAACGATAATCTTTGTCATTATGAACACTGTAGCCTGGTAAGTCGTCGCATTCGATCAGTTATTGGTTACAATAGTTTGACTCATGTGATTGGAATTCATTCGACGCGATAGATTTGGAATTCGTTCAACCCACCGCTATAAGGATAAAAGGACAAGCGGTGTAAAGAGGATGCTCCCAAAACGAGAATTCACACGTAACACAAGTGGATTGACATTGGACAAACACAAGTGGCAGTTTTGTTATGGATATGTACATGTCATTCATTAATAGGTTCCCGAAAGACGACGAAAGGCTCTGAAGAACCTCCCCTTATAGAATGCCTTCGGCGTAACGAGACGGGAATGATTTTTTATTGTTATTTTATTCATTGAGTGCTGCAATAATTATATTAAGCCCAATATATATTCCCAAAGGACCAGAAAATGAATTACTACTGGCTTGAAATCTAGGCCATGATCGATGTTCTTGGCCGTGTTGGAGTTTAATAATTTGAAACTATATTTTCAACATGCTTCTTTCGTCTTTGCTTTTTATTCGTATTTTATCTACGAATTCATTTATGGATTTAGAAATGCAATTTAAACAACAACCTTATAATTCATTTGTGGGGTTTAGATTTTTTTTTTGTTTGAGTCCAAAGTTAAAATGATGTTGTATTGAAGGATCAACAACCTCATAAGGTTTTTCCTATTCATTCAGGGACTTTTGTTTAAGTTCTAAGTTAAGAACTAGCTACTTAAGAAGTAGGCGACTTGTTCTATGCAAGAAGAACACCATTCATCATATTGTAGCTCCATAGCTCCAACACCTAGATTCCTTGGCTCAACCTATGTTTCACTGACATTCTAAACAATAGCCACTTCACCACATGACATATATCATAACATGGTCATTTGTTAGGTTTCATAGATTTCTTGCGGCACACCTTCCCCAATGCAATAGTTCAATATATTAGCGCTTGGGCTCTTTGTTTACAAATAAAAAACATCCACTGGCAAGAAGATTCATATTTAGCAGTTTTTCACAAACCTCATAGCAGTTGTCTCCTATAACACATCCTTTAATATCTAGCTCCAACTCCTAGCATTCACATCAAAATATACATGATTCCTAGGGTATTTCTTCTACAATAGAGTAATAAAATTTTTCTCACACCCTCTACCAACATAGGAAACATCTTTCCATCATTTGTATCTCTAGATCCAAACATAAACTCATCAATATGGAACTTCTTATAGTCACCGTCCCTCTCTCTAGCATGATTCCTAAACCATGAGGCATTGATGGGCTATAGTGCCTCTTTTCTATCCTAGTTCCTTTTGTTGGAACTCTCCTCAACTCTCTTCTTTTTAGAAACATCATCTCTCAACTTTCCACTCAGAGACACAATCCACTTCTTCCTCCAGCCATCCACAACACTTTTTGGGAGACACACACTATGTAACACACCCGACCCCCCTAATATCTCTTACGTTGATGGGATGTACAAATTTATTCTTTTGTTTTATCTAACCACCTTTCTTAAACACCCCTCTAAATCAATTTCCAATCTCATAATCCAAATCTTCTTATTGAGAGATTTCCAACGAATTTAACCTTGCCCAAAGCATAGTTCAGAACAAAATTTACGGACTCCTAAAGTTTTTAGGCTTTTTTCCACCTACTCCACATGGCTCCACATCATCTGTACCATATTTCATGGACTAACATGTCAAGACATGTCATCCTCCCACGTGGAAAACCTAAGCCAACACATAATGAATACATTGCATAATCAATGGAGGGACTTAAGGGCGGTTTATGCCCAACCGGGATCCGGTACATCCTCACAATTAACACGACCAATCCTAACCAGTGGCTGGTTATCTGATAGTACGGTCCCCAGGACCATATTCCAACTGAGACTTCACCTCCATTTAGTGCCTTTCCCCTCTAACAATTCATTCCATTGGGATTCTCACCCCACCGAGCACCGGGACCCCGAGTTAACTCAAGTGCACCTGCACTTCGATAGCCAAATCTAGTGATCAAGCTGGAAATGGTAAATAGGTGCATACAAATTATCAACACAGAGGATTGTTCCTCTATCATCTTTTCCCCTTGTATCAACCTACATAAACCATGAGGACAATGCTACACATCTTCGTTTCCAACATCTTCTATAGTATTTCATTTTACATTCTCACTAGACAACATCTTCTAGAACGCTCATATATTTTGTTTGCATTAGCAAGCAAGGTTTTATATGCACTACACCACTCTACTTCAACATTCGTATAATTCCCTAGCCTCTTCTCTTTACAAGGACAATTTTGGATTCCATACCTTTGCAATCTAGTTGAATTGGCATGCCATCCCTCATAGCCCACTTTAGTATATTATGGTACTTCAAAGTTTAAGAGGAAAAATGAGACTCTTTTGATTTAAACATGGAGGCACTCATACAGAACAAGGATTTCCCAGCCAGCATAGTCTCCAAGGAGCACCCCTTCTATGAGGGTGAAACTCTCTTCTCCATTCTCCTTCTATGAGGAGGTAACTCTTTTCAGCTTCTTGGTTGAGTGCATTTGCAATGTTTATCATTTCATGTAGCCTTCAAGCTATGTGCAACTTAGTTTAATGTTTTCTTTATGGTAGTTAGTTACAAGTAGACCCAACGTAAAACTATAAGAAGGTATTTGTCAAAGTGAATAAGAAAGCAATCTATTATGGGTTTTCTATTTCTGCCTTATTTTTCCTTATGGTTATGATTCTATTTTGTTTGCTCATGGTTTTCTTAGATAAGGTTCTACCTTGAACCTCATCACCTACGAATATTCGAATTTCAAACTTTGTAGGATAAGGCAACCCAACCATTTCAACATCCTTTGGAGGTGAAAAAACAATACAATAATTGAACTGACATATAACCCATTGATATCAAAATCCAAGTCTCTTAGCCTTGGTTTTCATTTAGATTCTCATTGATTTTAATCAAATTTGAAGAATATTAAGAATCTAGTAGCATATGAGTAACATCCACTTAGAGTAAATTTCTTCAAATTCAATTGATTTTTTATCTCCTTCATAAATTTCTTCATTGATTTCATTATTTGCAATGATTTCCTCTTACTGTAACTCTACAATAGAATCACCACCTCTTTCTCCAACATCCCTATCAAACTATTCTAAAATTAAATTTTCTCACCCTCTTTGACAATAATCTCAGTGGTCTTATGATCTAGATCAGAACCAAGGTGCTCTTCCTTATCTAGTTTAAGAACTTGTAGACTCCACTTCTATATCTTTAGAGAGTTGAAATTCTTCTTGTGCATGAAGTTTCCTTTAATTCCATTGTATTTTAATTCTTGAATTGATTGATCAAGCTTTCAAAACACAAAATTGTTTCCATAATAAGAATATAGAGCCAACAAAAACCATGGATCAAATTCCAAGAATTATCTTAAAATACATGGAGTCTATTGGGGAAAGCTACACTGGGAGTGCAACCTTTGGTTACTCTAAAACCAATCTTGACAACAATACTGATCTAGATTTACGAGCGGAACGAACTAATTAACAGACTGAATACAATAAACACAGAGATATGAAGAACAACACAGATATCCAGTGAACAATATCTTCTATTGAATAAATAAAATAGGCTGAAACTGTAAAACTGCAGAACTGAAACACTTGCTCAAATGGTGGTAGTTATCTCTGAGAAGAGATGTGGCTGCTACGTGCATCCATTTGAGTAGACTGATTACAATGAGGCTCCAAAGACCTTTTTGATATTACTCATGAATGCCAAAACCCTACACATTAAAAAACCTAACCCTAGGAGGTGAAACACCAAAAGTCATGTGGGCCCTTATGGGTAAGTTGGTACATCAACTTCCCGGGGTCGTAACTTTTGCATACGACCTCCGTTTTAGGTGCGTTATATCCCGTTAGAAAGGTCTTTCAGAGAAATACATATTACGTCGTCAAACTTTGACTCTGTATACAATTTGACTATGGCGAGCAAAAAAAACACTGTTTAAGGCTCCAAGATGGCCCTGGAAGTACAACAAGATGTCCTGACATGAAAACATACAAAATAAGCTAGTTGGATTAGGTGAGAGGCCACCAGTATCCACCTGGAAGATGTGTAGGGCTTCAAACATTCTCAAAAATGTAGAACCCACAATTACAAAGAAGTACAGAAGAACGTGATGAACTAAAAACGAACAAGAGGAGCCAATTGGAATAGGTGGGTGGCCACCAATATCCACTTGGATCAATCCTCCCCCCTTAGGAAGAAATTGTCTCCATTGCATTGATTTCCCCCATCAGGTGAGGAAATTTCTATTAGATTTGGTCTCGGGTGCGCCACTTTCCTTGGTGTAGGAGCTACCATGCCTTGACAACCCAATAAAGCTAGATCCTTTGTTGGCGAGTTCCCTTGACCTATGTGTCCACTATCTGATCAGTGGCTACTTGTGCCATGCAGTCAGGGTTGAGATAGGTTGGTTTCATTTGTTCTGTGATCTCTGAGGTGTCCAATAATGGTGGAAAATATGGCCGAAGCAGGTCCACATTGAACACTAGGTGCAAGCCAAGGAAGGGTGGAGTGTTGAGCTCAGAAGCATTTCTACCACATCCTTGGTGATAGTGTAAGGCCCAAACTGAGTGATAGGGTTAGGGTTTTCAGAGAAATACACATTATGCCGTCAAATTATGACTTTGTCTACACTTTGACTGTGGAGAGCCAAAAAAACACTTATTAGGGCTCCAAATCGGCCATGGAAGTACAACAAGATGTGCTGACATGAAAACATACAAAATAAGCTTGTTGGATTAGGTGAGAGGCCACTAGTATCTAGATGGAATATGTGTAGGGATTCATACAACCCCAGAAGTGTAGAACCCACAATTACAAATAAGTACAGAAGAATGTGTTGAACTAAAAAAGGACAAGAGGAGCCAGTTGGAATAGGTGGGTGGCCACCAATATCCACCTGGATCAAATATTCAAATGAATAATCCTTTGAATGTGGTGGCACAACAAAGGATAGAAACAAATGAGAGAGATATTCACCAACATCTCATTTGGTGTTAGAGGACTTTTATGCTCAGACCTAGAGATTGTTAATCTAGGAACATAACTATTTGTTGAGAATCCTCCATCTTGAATTTCATATTGCTAGCGATAAACACACTAACAAGTTGAATAGACTCACTTCTTAGTGCTAATTTTGATATTTTGATATTTAAAAAATGTATTTTATGAATAGATCAACCACACTTAGCCAAACTATTATTAGGGTTCTGGTCAAAACAATTTCCCTTTTGAACTAATGTTCAATACTAAAACTGATAGAAGGATATTTAAGAGGTGATCAATTGTAATGAATAGACAAATTGTGTAGAAATTCATGTGTGGTAAATGTTAGCTCATATATAAGATGATGATGATGATGATGATGATTAACATCCATTAAGAACAAATTGGTCTATCATACCTTAAGAGGGTAAGTGATTACTTGCAATTCTTTAGAATTTTGTTTATGTGCTCGAAAAACATTAAGAGAAGCTTTCCAAGATCACCATAGTTTTGTTGAGTTAAGAGGTTAGGAAGGTTGGTAGTGTGACAAATATTTTGAAAATGAGATCTAATCTGGGTATAGGCTAGAAAACATAAGAGAAAGTTCTTTTCATCTTCAACCTTCTTAGTGTCACAAAGGTGACACACTCTTTCATCCCAACATTTTAGGAATTTACCAATGCCCAGTTTCACTATGGAGCTCGTGAGAAATTTGTTCTTATCTTAGCAATGCTTATTTTTTCTTTACACTTGTCAAAACAGATAGATAATTTTGATCTTCTAAATTAGGGTTGATTACATCCTTATAATACCTTAATTTTATATTTTCCTCTAACTATTTATCACAACACATTTTCTCCTTAAATTTTGATTTGATGATATTTTTAATAGTATCTCTATTATACAAAATGGTTCCTTCCATGATTCCCCAATAGTTTAGCCAAGACTGGTCATTTTTATGCCATCCTCGCTTGAGTCGATGGTGGTAACGACTCGATGTTGAAGCAATTTTAGGAAGCCTCCCGTATTCCATGTTGTTTAACCTATTCTTATACATTAGGTATCTAATCATAGGCATGCTCTCAATGGGGGAGATGCTTGTTTATAAGAGGAGGATGGGATAGGGCATATTTCCTTTAATTTTGAGATTATAGGTTATGAAATTATTGTGTATTTGATCTATCTTTCTCCAGGATTCATGAGAGATACTACAGCCCCAGACTTCACATCCATAAAGAATAACATGTGTAACAAGAGTCTCAAAGAGGAGTTTCTTCTTATCCCAAATCCAAAGATCAACTTATTTACAATTGTTTTCAAGCCCATAATAAGCTTTCCATCCCCTAATAATCCTTTTCTTAATGCCATAATTCCAGTTGAGCTTGTGGTGAATAGAGGAGCTAATGTAATGTTCCTGACTTGGCTAGTCTAGGAAACACTGCTAATATGTGTGTAGGATCAAAGGTTTACAGCATATAAATTATCATAGAAATAATAAACGTGACAAAGGACTGCAAAGTTTGTATTATGATATCTTTGTGGATTACAAAATGGTCTAATGTAGCTAAATAAACTGACAATACTTGACTAGATCAACAGAAAAAGGATCTTAGCCGAAATACAAATAAGAAACTGCGGCTGGATAAAATAACAACACTCGGCTAGATCAAAAGACAAAAGGATCTTATCCGGAATACAAATAAGTGACTAGATGATAATACCCAGAATATGGGAGCATTGTGGAATCAATGAAGAATGATGGAAGACCTGGATGATCTTCCCAGTGACTAGGGTGTGTCTTTCAACACCAAAATCAGCCAACTTGTGTCTTCCTCCTGGGATACACTGAACTATCTCTCCTGAGATGCGCCTCTTCTCCTCAATGACAAGTCATAATCTGCATAATGATGAATTAGGTCGCTGACCCTTCCTTTATAGCTTTCCAAAATCCTAAA